>QJNZ01000301.1:0-100750 GCA_004155055.1 Monosporascus sp. CRB-8-3 | reverse complement strand
GGAATAAGTGATCAGTCGGGCTCGGAGAGGGGGAAAACGAGGAGATGGGGTGACGACCACGAAGTGTCGGAGGATCTACCGATGGAGAGGTACAGACGAAGGGGGAAGGATAGGAAGAACGAAGGCTATAGAGATAAACAGGCTAGATATAGGGATGGGCAACCGGGGAATAGTGGAGGGTGGTCAAGGAACCGGACTCTGGGAGACGGCGGCAGAAAACGTCGTTGGACATATTGAGAGGCGGAAATGACGGTAGCTTGGTGAGCTGGGATTTCTTTCTTTCATTTTTCAAGTTGGAAGGCATTATTGTCCACTCGCCTCTCCTTATCATCTCAACGGACGGTGAAGGATATTAACGATAACACCCGCCACCCCGCAGAGCAACTTCGGTCACGTTCAAATTTCTCCCTTAGGGTAAATCCAACTCTATTTTTAACTGAAATTCCTCAAAGCCTCACCCCTGACTAAGACCAATCATAAACCACTTATTGGGCCTTTCCTGCCGTAGCGTGCTTGTCGAACATCCTAACAAGGTATCAATTATTATCGCTAAGGATAGGTGGGTTGCAATGGGAGATGAGTATCAATAACGCCATGCGAAATCAGGAGATCAGGGAATAGCGAGCAGTCCAAAACCTTTGACTGAAAAATGCCAAGTGCTGCATAGGGAGCCAGGTATCATATACAATATCACCAGCGACCACATGTATCTCACTCCCAACATTTTGGCGGTATCGAACCTGTTATCGTACCCAGCTCTTTTTACAAAGTAGGGGGCGGGTGTCTGGGGCGGCCACTAGTTAAACGGTTGATGAACTGGACATGTATGCTTTATTTGATTAGACAATCTGGAAACGACGGCTTGAAAAAGACCCAGTCAGTGCCTTTATGCCATCCAACTTATCATTAACGGCTGCCAGTACAACAATCCGCTACTCCCATACACTCTGCGATATACCCCTCTTCAAGCTAGTAATGTTGCGTTAAAGAGTCGTATCCTGTCATCAACCTAATCCTCCGAATGCATTAGGTGCAGAATATCCCAATACCGCTCACACCCTACCACTATTCAATTCAATATGAACCCTAACCCACCATAGTCTCCTTCTCCCGTGCGTAAGGAGACTAAACACCTACAAGCTTCAGTTGTAATGCCGAAGCATCACTTCCCCCTCCTTTTCACTTAGCCTCTGACCGTGCCGGATGAGCCGCGCTGGATGAAGAGCCACATAAATCATCATGACCAACCACATAGGTGTCGCGTCGAGAGCGTAGACGAAGGCCTCGTGCGAAATGATAAACCCGCTCTGTCCCTGCATATATTCTATCGTACGGACGACACTCCGAATTACGATTAACACTATGACGAGATATATTGCCCTAAAGTGGTTCTTCCAGTTGACAGAGCGATCCCTCGTCAAGATGCCCGGCAGGTCTCGGCTTGTGCGGCGCTGAGCGTGCCAAGCGATGAGAAGGAAAGCCGATAGCGCAACGACCTGTGCAATCAGACCGCCGAGGATCATCTGTTTGCTGAGTTCTATAGCATGCTAGTCGCCAGATGCAGGGAGGGCAGCGCCAGTGAACTGCGTAGCAAGGCAGCCTAGGTCGATGAGAACGCACAACGGGGTTAACAGGCGAGGGCTTATGAGGAGGTTATGTCGAGCCCCAATGGCCATCACAATACGTGCGAGACTCATGTATACCGTCGCAGCGAGCAATGGCGGTGCCGCAAGGATAAGTAGGTTTTGCTGGATCCAGGGCCCAACTTTGTTTGGCGTATCGGAGGACAACGCTCGGCCATAATAGCCAAATGCCTCAGCTACGTGGATGGTCAGACAGGGGGCATGCTTGAGAGACTAGGTAGACTTACCGATGCCGCCAAGTATGAAGGGGATGAAAAACCATGCCCGAAGCAGTATAAAGTAGAAAAGATGAGCGACAGTAGCGAGCGCAAACAATGCCATGAAGGCGTAGCCCGCAGATTTGTTTGGCCGGTACTCATAAAAAACGACGACCTGTGTCCCATTTACAATGGGACCAAAGGGCGGCCCGTCACTCATGCCCGACGATTCGTTGGAAGTAGATCGAAATCGAACGTTGAAAGCTGTAACTGCTAGAAAGTTAGGGGGCCAAGCGTTGTCACTGCTGGTGACCCAAGGCTACCAGAAATTAAGATGGCAGAGAAACTTGATCATCATCACAGCGAGTTCACAGACACTTAAATATTTGCATCGCATGCGCAAAATCTACAATTCTCTTTCGCACGATCTTGTTTCGGCGCATCTCCTGCAACTATAAAAGGGGCTTAGGCCGGGAACGGGGTGGGTAATTTTCGCATTCGAATGCGAAAAAAGCTATCCAATTATAGGGCTTTGCTCTTCGGCAGTCGGACGAAGTCCCCACAGCAGCTTCAGCCTCAGGTCGTAGACAAAATAATTGACACACCCATACTGCTTCAGAGCAATTTATTCCGATGCAACTGTTCGCACCAATTGTAAAATATCAACTAAAACACTTAAAATAAATTTAAAAGTATTGTTGAACTACTTACTTATTGGCCGACTAAGTAATATATAATTTGAAGTCGGTAAATGTAAAATTGTTTATTTATTAATATTATTCTATTAAGGTTTAAGAAGGGGGTAAGAGTAAAGTTGACAATTATTATGTCCACGACTTGAGGCTTTCTTCCGCTCGACAGCTCGCAGTTGGCAACCTGATTGATTGATTCGGAACCAATTCCGGTAGTGTCAGGGGTTTATTGCTATGGGGGGGAGGCTGAGCGCGTTCGTGCGTCTCATTTTCCCCACCACAATAATACTGTAGTCCTGCCTACGTCATCTTGAGGATCCCGAAATTGATTGTTACTACAGAAAATGACGGTCTAATAATGGTGGCGCCTCCCACTATCAGACAGTCTCTGAGTGGCTTTCCAAGGCGAGCGTATATAATCTATGGCTATCTCAGTAGGATTTGCAATGGTCAATTTGTTGCATGTGGACAAGCCCCGAAAAAGTACGAGAAGACCACACCACAAGTCACGGAATGGGTGCGCCAATTGCAAGAAGCGCAAAGTAAAGGTAACTCATCCCCTTTAAGTCCTACGATATGTCCTTAGAGAAGCTCATGAGCGTAGTGCGGCGAAGAAAAACCGGAATGCGCACAATGTGTCCGCTTTGGCGTGCAGTGTAGCTTCGCCTCTGGTGTAGCCATCCGGAACGAACCCCCATCCTCTACCTCGGTTTCGCCTGACCGATTCCTGTCTGAGATCCGTGGCCGCGGCCGCCCACGCAACAATTGGACTGCTACTGTCGAGCAGGACGAAATTTCTGAGGCGAGTGGGACATCGTGGGCATCAACAACGTCGTGTCCCGATACGGCTGAAGGACATATTGATAAGACCAGGCCAAACGTCCAGGAGGCCGAGCTGCTATTACACTTCGTCCAGTTCACGGCATACACTCTGGCGGGCAGTGACAAGGGCGACGACCCTATGGTGCGATTCTGGACGCACAATCTCCCTCGGATCAGCTTGTCCCACCATTTCACCCTGCATCTCGCATATGCCGTAGCGGGATACCACTTGGTTTATCTTGACAAGACCAAAGACCGTCATCAAGAGTTAAGAAGATTAGCTGAGTTTCATGCTTCAGCAGGCCTAGCACAACTGGCAGCGACACTGGCTCGGTTGGACCGGACTAACTGCGGCGCCGCATACATATCCGCGACATTGGTATGTTACTGCACCTTTGCTGCAGGACCGACGGGCCCTGGGGATCTGCTGGTGTGTAATGTCGATCAGCGCCAGGATCCCAACTGGCTACCGTCGATCCACGGCCTGCGGCTAATCCGGCAGTCGTTCGACGATGATGTGCTCTTTGCCGGGCTCATGGATCCGTTCCACCCCAAAAATTCTGCTCAAGATACAGACGCAACACCTGCCCAAGATAAAAGGGCGAGGTTCCTGCGGGAAGGTTTCTTGCGTATAGATTGGGAACAGCCCCTATCTGATTTGCGCGGGTTCATGGTTACGTACGACGGCGGCGGCGGTGGCGACGGCGACGACGTTATCTGTCTGCGCTCTCTGGACTCTCTGATAGCCATCTACAGAGCAACATATGGTGATAAGGACGGTTCTTACGATGGCCCACAGGAAAACCAGCACGTCTTCGGTTGGTTGTATCGGTTAGAAAAAAGATTTGTAGCCTGCCTCTGGAGGAAGGACCCGCGAGCACTCATCATACTAGCGTATTATGTTCCATTATTCGAGACGATGAAAGGTATTTGGTACCTAGACAACTGGGAGAAACACCTTTTGACCAGGGTCCGACACCTACTTGGCGAAGAGTATGTTGACTGGTTAAGATGGCCATTAGCAACGGCTGGGCTGGCGTGATGCGTCATTTGGGGGTTCGAACTTGGCCGCCAGAATGTACTAGGTGTAGTCGTCCCGGACAGGTTACGAACAATTTGTAAACATTAACTTCTTGTACTTTTAAAGCACTGTAAAATAACCTAACTAGTACCCTACGACACGTACAAGGTATACCCATTGCACTAAAAGCCCAAGTTGAAGGCCGGCCCGGCGACTTCGGACCGCCAATAGAAACCTTGCATCGTACAACTTCCACTCTACCAGCTACCGAAGAATGCTCGAACTTGATCTCCGGGTCATCGTCTCCAAGCATCATAATTGTATTCCGGTCCCGCAGGACGCCGTTTTTGAGCACAATATGCTCAGATTCGCGGCCTGCCAGCTGTGAGATCATGCGCCAAGTTTAGCTGAGGAGTGTATAACGCGAATATTTTAGAAAGAGCGCCGTGATAAGCCCTACGCTGAGAGTGTATGTAAGGACCGATATTATGACGGCCGCAATCTTGAGATTGTCTGGGTATACGTAGCGACCTCGTGGTCGTGACAACCTCTTCGCGAGGCTCGTCGAAGGCCCGGAGAACATCGTAGTATATGGTCTGCCCCAGAACCGTATAAACGCTTTGTAGAGCTAGGACTGCTCTGTTGGTGCGCCGCAAAATGTAAGAGAAGACACTCCCATATACCGAATTGCTGTTTTGTGTAGTGTAACCAATACACCGACCGGGTGCACATACTTATCGTCGCATCCGGCGACTTTGCTTGAGTCGTGAATAACAGGTAGTATTCTAATAGCGAGATACTGTTCTGTGCTAGTGGAAGATTCTGGCTACCATCGACGATAAACGCGTGCTGGGGATCCTCCCGGAGTTTCTTAATGGAGAACACTCCCCTTTCGCTGAGATCTTGAATTGGTGGGTCGACACTTAATAGGACCTAGATGTCTGTCGTATCGATGACTCGCCCCGACGTACACGCTGTTCTCTCGGGGTTGGTTCCTGTGCCGCAAAACGTCTCTCCACTAGGTGACATTTAGTTGGCTATTCAACACGAAGATAGGAGAGGTTTCGGGGGCCCAAGGATCACCCAAGTTCCAGTAAGACGACAACAGTTCTGTGTCGGGGAGAATCTCCGGCAACCAAAATGTGTTGATCGAAAGTCCGCTGCAGGCTCCGTCAGATATACTGCTGATGCTACCATTGAAAGATGTGACAGTTAGGCCGATCGCTAGAACAGAATGCATAGAGTGTGTGAAGTGTAAATTGTCTTGGTTAATCTGGGCTCTAGAGAGCGGTGGCTAGAAAGCTCTATATATAGTGTGGGAGCCCCGGAACAAGGTTTCTGCGGGGTGCCTACAGGCTAACAGGTCCTGATGACTAAGCAAATTACCCCTATTCTGCGACAAAAGATGACGGGAGGCACCGCTCGGAGTTGAAAAGCCTTGACGAAGGGAGCCCGGCCTCCGCAAGGGTTTCATTGTATTGTATATAGCCCGCGAGGCCGCCGTAATCGACAAATTCGTAGATTTGCAAACTTATCAACTGACCCGAGATTACAGGAGGCATTCAAGCAACCCTTGAGCCTAACACAAAAGATTGCCCTTCGTAGCTGCGTAGTGTCGTCCTGTTTTCGGGTGGTGACACAGCAATAGTCCGCGGCATTTTACTACTGTGTCGCTTACGCCCCATTGGTTGGGTTGCGCGAAGTAGCCGAGCGGTGCCTCAGCAAACGAGGCAAAAGAGCGAGGCTGTTGGGCTCCAGTAGGGGGTACTGTGTATCAATAGCATCGTCAGGTGCCGCTATGAGTTCAAGGAGGTCCTCAGGCGGGATTGAACAAGGCTGGCATCCAAGTCTGAAATAAACTGGCGGATGAAAACTGAATTCCGAGGGCTCCGAAACAAAGTAAGTCAGAAAACTTTGAGTACATGGAGAAGCTTTTGGGATCCGACGCACCAATAGCCATATGAGGTTCCACGGGCCGGTGTTTGTGTTTCTTTACATTCGTTGCTTTAAAATATTACTCTACAACCGCTCATCTCACTTCGTAACAATTCATGTACATAGAATGCTTCAAATCGGCACTGGGAGAGCTTCTGTAACGATTTAAGGGATGACTTGACATGGAATTTACTATCGACAGCAAATATAAATAAGCTGGCAATAGATTTAGTAAACAAGGTTATGGGGAGACGCTTAGAGAATGGCGTTGGGAAATGAGGGTAGTCCCGGATTTAGAGCTGTAGCCTTCCAGTCTGGAAGCGGTTCCAGAAACCTAAATTCAGCAATCCGAGTCTCGGCCCTCGACTACCCTGATCAATGGACAAAAGCCGTAAAGAGAGGATGCCTTCAAAGGCAATAAGACGACGCGGACCGCCCAGAGCCTAACCACATCGGACCATGTATGACCACGACCAACCAGGTACATTCTCACAGTTACCCGGCATCAACATGCGGCCAGTTTCAGGAGCACATTCCACTCCAGGGAATACGGTGACTTGTTAGTCAAGTTAGTGAGTGATCTGAGCGGTCGGGATCCTTGAATCAGTGCAGGACGTACAGCTACACGCGGGGCCGATTTCAGATAGCATAATAGAACGATAGGGCGGTCCTTGGGGCATACGATGGCACTGGTTTGCCTGTTCCATTGAGACAAAGACAGGGGGATCGTCGGGTCCATCACACCAAGGTTCGATGTATGGGGTGAACACGGCGGCGTCGGTCTCGCTCTGGCGGGTCTCGATGGTCGCAGCACGAACGCCCAGGACAAGGGCTGGGAGCGAAGCGATGAAAGTTGCGAAACGCATGGTGGGATGATGGTACGGTAGCTTACTGATAATAATTTGTATTGTCAAATATACTCCTTGAAGCATGAGGTATTGTTCAAATTCACACACAATGGAATGCAATCGGGTCCTAGCCTTATATACTCGACAGAATAACTATTCATTCTTCTTGTGTAACGCACTCATCTCTGGCTCTTTTCCGCCGATCAACAAATATATTGGCAAGAGGCGTCCACCATCCATCCCTATTCGATATATGACCTTAGTGGCGCGAATTCAGCTGCCCAACTTTGGTAAACAGGCTTTGTGCTTCCATTCCCCTTTCATGGCTCTTCGGCGGATCTGCTGGCTTGTCATCTGCTTAGTGGCTGGTATCAGGAGTCGTACAGAATACGCCCGAAGCAGATCCTCTCATATGATAAGCCCTCCGTGAGTCGAGCATACGTTGGCGGATGGTTATACGAGTGCTTATGGCTGGAGTTAGGTGACACGTAGCTCTGCTCCTGCGTGGGAGACTCTTCCGAACACCAGCACCAATGATTCTCGAACTACATAAGCCTCATCGCATAGCATGTAAATATCTGCTTCCTCAAAGTCTTGTCATTCGATCAGCGTTTAAACTATCTCTATTAGACCATGCTCGTAAACTCTAAGACGGGTGTCCTACTCAAGGGGCTATTCATGGGTTAACTCAACGGTTACTCTACGAGACTCTGGGAAAGAGTGTGCGTGGTCCCCAAGGTCGCTGGCTCTACTTATGGCCCTGGATTTCTTAGTTGGCTGTCATAATCGAAATCACTCGGGCTACTCGGAGCATTCAAACAGCTGACGAACCCGCCTCGTCGTTTTAGCGTTACATAGGACCGATCATCTTTCTCTGAGTAACGCAGCGCCCTTCTTCAAAGTCGAGCGGCGTCAAACCTCTATCGGGCCGTATATCTTGGCTTATAATACTTACCGACGGAGAATACCTACCCCTGGAAGTTAAAGTCCCATTGATAACTGTACAATATGCGGCGTTAAGGGGGGAGGATATTACCTCATAGCTAGCCCACTGCCAAGTCCTTCAGCCATCCAATAGATGATGATCATCATATTTTCTACTAAATTTAGAAATCCTTTAGCATGTTGCGCTATTGAATCTATTATGTAGAGTGCCCAACAGAGTTGTGAGGCCCTCTCACTGTGGCGGGACACTATTTAAGATCTCATATGCGCCGAGACACGTCTCAAACTCAACCGCGTCAATAACTAATCTGGACTTATCATATGGCGGTCGCCCACTCAGGGTAGACTTCTTGCTCCCTCGGAGTCGACGCCACGTCGCGATCGTGAATTAGTTCCTCCAGTGGTAAGCGCTGATGCTGACTTCGCTCACCCATCTCGACGCCCCTTTTCTGGATATAGCGCGCATAGCCCATCGT
Source organism: Monosporascus sp. CRB-8-3 (assembly GCA_004155055.1). NCBI lineage: Eukaryota > Fungi > Ascomycota > Sordariomycetes > Xylariales > Monosporascus > Monosporascus sp. CRB-8-3. The sequence continues at coordinate 92,171 of QJNZ01000301.1, read as the reverse complement.
CTGCTTTTTCCATTCCTCCCTAGTCACCTTTCCAGAGACGTAGTCGGTGTATATCATAGCATCGAACGCCGCTTGGGACGTTGAGGCCACAGTACTGGTGATTAATCAGCGGTCAGCGCGAATTCCCGGAGTTATGAGGTCTTACTGAGGTCGGAAGCCGGCCAGGCTGTCGCCGATCAACACCACTTTGCCGCCCATGAACTCGTGATCTGGGCTTATGACATCCGTGACGCATTGCACGAATGGCTTTTTGGTGCCACACACGACTTCGGCAAATTGCGGCGGCAGGCGCTCACGTGCGATCGCCTTCTGCTTCTCCCAGGCCTTCGGGTCCGTCATTCCAGGGGGCATTGTGATACGTCGTCGGTTACCGTCTTTGTCCGTCATAATCTCCTCCAGCTCGGCCGAGCCCTCCGGGAAGTTGGTGTAGTAGACGAAGTTGATGAGCCGCTCGCCCGGCTCGACGGTCCCGTTCTTTCCGGGGATCAGGTACGTCAGAATCTGGACGCCGGGACCATGGAAAAAGGTAAAGCGCTCGCAGAAGGCTTCCCTTGCTTCTTCACTCGCTTCATGCTCCGGCACTGTCCCACGCAAGGCGCAGTAGCCCGCGTATACCCGCTCTACCTTTGGGCACAGGAGCTTACGGACGGTCGAGCTCGGCCCGTCCGCGCCGATGAGAATATTTGCGAGCATGTTTCCCTCTTCGCCTTTGCTGGTCTTCCAGAACACGCGCACGCCGTCACCCTCGTCCTCGATGTCCGTGACACAATGGTCATGTAGGTGCGTTGCCTTTCCGTGGCCCGGTACGGGTGCTGGGACTTCGCAATACGGACTCTCCACCCGGTCGTAGTTCGCACGCATGAGGTGATACGTTAGGTCCCACGACGTCATGCTCTGGATCATGTCCCTCTTGTGGACAATCTCGCCGTCCTTATTTAGATATTGCCGGCGTCTTGAAGTTACGGCGATCGGCCTATCGCAGCGATTATACCTCTCGAAGAACTCGAGCGTATCTCCTCCAGCCACAATACCCGCACCTTGGTCATGTAGTAAAGGAGTGGCAGTACGTTCCAGAATAGTCGTATCGTGACCCAATTCTTTCAACGCAAGACCTGCTGCGAGACCACCTAGAGATCCTCCAACCTGGTTGTCAAGTCAATATCGCGCATAATGGCGGAAGAGACACTTTTTTGTTACCCACTATCACAAAGTGTTTTGTTGTCCCATTGCATGTCGGGGATTCAGCTTCGTCTCGAGCCATTTGTTATTGTGTACCCGTTAGCAGTCGATGATCGACTCTTGGTGGTCTTTGCAAGTCTACTACAAACTGTTTTCTTACGTCCTTTGGGTCGCCGCCGCTTAAGCATAACACTACATAGTGACCACATATGGCTCAGTACTGCAGATAAGCGATGCAGCCAATTAACACCAATCAGACCTCGCCACTATGCAGTCAGGATCTGCATGCCGCATCGGGAATTTATTTATGTCCAATAGTATCCGAGAAACGTTTTGCAAAACATTCGAGCCTATATTTCGTGGTATGAAGGACCAATTAGCTGTTAGAAACGGTGGTCTCGTTGCAACATCCGTAAGCAATCAATACAGCCGCCTATTCCTGCTCTATACTGAATTAGATTGGTTCGGGGGTTTTCCGGTGATAGGTCCACTGTGCGGTCGATTAAAAATTAGTTGACATCAAACGGAATCAGGTTTATGGCGGTCGAAGCACTCAGTGGTGAGGTCGCTACGCTCCGGTATATTAGAATAGGGGTTTAAATAGGGGTAATTGGACGACCCACCCAGCACCATAGGTAGCTTTCAGTACACAACGTAATATTATTGCATTCAGGCTCATCGGCAAAGACTCTGCACAACCTACAATTCGGTAGTATCTAATGCAGCGATAGTTGTAGTTGTGCTGCTTCATGCGCCCAGCTGTTACAAGAATGTGATCGTTCCGGCCAAAGTGGGCATATAATCCAATTGGGCAAGTCAGAAAGGGATATTCGCACCGGTTGCGCCAAATCGGGGGTACAACCTTGGTGAACGGATCAACCCATCTGAACAACCCTGGCGACCTGCAGCCGAATCCCACAGGGGTTTCATACCCATGCGCATAGCGCCTAGGATAGCGCTTAACGCCAGGGCCTCGCAGCGACGCTACTGTCAATAAAACGATTGGCAGGAGAACGATGGTCATTTAATTAGTTCTCATAGGTGTTGCTCAGGTATACCAATGTCTAAATATTGCGATGGGATATCATGACTCGGGAACTGCAGGTTGGCATACATGTTCGGTGTGCCAACAGATTGTCATTGACTTATCTAACAAGTCTTACCCACAGCGCTATGTCTTGGGCACTCTAGAGAACCTGAGGAGTGAGGAGGGGAATGGCGGCTGTGAGCTTATCAGACAATATTCAGACTATTCAACTTGCTCTCCACCGTGTCGTATCGAACTTAATGTAGGTAGATACCGCGATCGGCAGTTCCCACCATTCGCTCATATCGGTGATGCCGGGCGATTCGAGGATTTGAAGGACGAAGATGTCGCTCTCACAAGCCGTATTTATACCATAAAAGGTACACAGAGGTGCTAACCCAGGGGAGTGTCTTTGGGCTAATTGCAACTACCTAGGTGATCCAGCCGCGAAAGCGTTGCCATTGCACCCACCAGGTCTGGATATAGGCTCGGAACGAGCATTCAAAGTCGCGAGGAAATGGCTACGATCATGCTTCTACGGGCACACGATGTGTCCGGGTCCTTACCGGATACGACTTCCAACACGAGTAATAGACGTGTCTTCCGATCCCCCGCGACTGGTGGTGACGAGAGATGAAGGACTCACTCACGGCCGTTATGCAGCACTGAGTTACTGTTGGGGCGGACCGCAGGTCCTCTGTACTACCAAGGAGACATTATCCATGCGCACCGATAGCATACCATTTAACGACCTACCCAAGACACTTCGAGACGCCGTGACTACTACCCGAGGACTCCGGCTCAAGTATCTCTGGGTAGATGCCCTGTGCATAATACAGGACGACGAAGCAGATCGCATGAGGGAGCTGCCCCGCATGGCGCGGATATATAACAATGCCTACGTGACGATATCCGCGAGCACAGCCGCTAGTTGCCACGACGGTTTCCTTGAGCCCAGGCGCTTGAAGTACAAGCCCATCCGCCTCCCGGCCAGGTGTCCAAACGGCAAGACCGGTAGTGTTTTGCTCATGCATGATGTCGCGGAGCTCCGTGACGAGCCCGACCCAATCCACACGCGAGGCTGGACGCTGCAGGAGCATCTCCTTGCTCCTCGGCTGCTCATGTACGGGCCGCTGCGTATGCAATTCTCCTGCATTGCGCGGACTCGACACGATGGCGGGAGCCCCATCGCGTTCGGGGCGCAGCGGAGCGTGTTTCCGGATGTCGGGAAGTCGACGCTGTTCGCCGTGAAATACGGCGGCTACATGAGCGCCGGCAGGACCAACAAGGTGCGGTTGCAGGGCCTGCTGTATCGCACCGGCTTGATGCGCCTGGCGCTGAAGATGACCGACGAGACACCTTCGTTGACCCAGATGCTGGTCCAACATTGGGCCGATATCGTCACGGCTTACACGGCAAGGACGTTAGGGGTTCCAAACGATCGGCTGGCGGCCATTTCTGGCATTGCGAGCAAATTGCACCGCTCTGAGCTTGGTGACTACCTTGGAGGCCTCTACAGCACGTACTTACATGTCCAGCTTCTATGGAGGAGATCGGACCAACAGCTGTTATTGCCGCGACCAAAGGAGTATCGCGCCCCGTCGTGGTCATGGGCGGCCGTTGATGGCGCGGTCAGCCTGAGTATCAACCCAGATGATATCGACCGTTTTGGTACCTCCATCGCCGTTCCTAGCATCTTAGAATACTCTATCACGCCTGCATCCGATACCGACGCGTACAGTAGGTTCAAGTCCGGCGCCCTACGCGTGTTCGGGAAGACCATGTCGATAACAGGTGAAGTCGAGCCCCTAACCTCGCAACTACTTGTTCCTTCAACCTACGAAGGGCTTTCGGTCACCAAGGATGCTATAGATAATTGGGAAGAGGATTCCACCGAGCTCTGTTTCTTGATAATATTGGAATATTTAGGAGACCCTTCCTATACTAGGATACAGGGTCTATTGCTACAGAAAGTTGGAGAGAAAAGCTACCGGCGGGTTGGGTATTTTTCAGGACGGGACGAAAGCAAGTGCGAAGTCAGGTCCAGATGGAAGAAGATGGAAATCTCTATTTTTTGACAGCATACAGGGTATCCAAACAATTCATCAAAAAGAATTCCAACCACCCAAACCGCAACTCGAGAGCCTCAACCCGAGGTCCGCCGCTCATCCAGACAGATGCACATCGCCACGATAACAGCCATATCGACATTAGGCGCGATAGTCACTGCATACGTCTGCTTGTCGAGAAAAATGTCTCGCATGTCGAAGAACTTGCGCTTAATAATGGCGACTGGGCTGCGGGAAGCATTGCCGAATATCTGCGCACTCGTCTGGAAGAAGTCGCCCGTCATCCGAAGCTCCTCTTTTCGTCCCGGCGCGGAGATGAGCCTGCCAACGAACTTACGGGACGTGACTGCGTCCTGCCAGCGTCAGCCCCAGCCACCAATTCTCGGCGATGCGGAAGCGCACGAAGAGGGGCCGCCCATAAGGGGCATCACTCACAGCCGAACTTGCCGATGACCTCGAGGATTAGGTTGCCGGCGGTGTCCTCGGCATAGTACGTCGAGTGCAGGGCCAGGAGCTTCTTGCGGATCGTGAACAGGTGGTTGCCCCGCATGTCCGTGACCACCTTGCGGCCCGAGAGCGAGAAGAAGTTGCCCTTGACGTCGAAGACCGGCTGCCCGCCGACGGTCTTGACTGTGAAGCTGTCGCCCGACAGCGACATCCCCTTCTCCTTTACCATGAGCGTCTCGGTCTGCCGCGCCATGAACCCGGGGAACAGGCCCAGCGGCATCGGGTAGGGGTTCATGGTCATCACGGTGACGTGATCGTCGGACGGGAACGGATGCTCAATTGCAATGAAGAATCATGAGGAAAACGACGCATATTTCCGAGTTAGTTCTATATAGGAGCGTATGTCGAGACATAGCAGATACCTATACAGTCGTCAGACTTAATTAACCTCTGTTAAGTCCTGTATGACTGAGGGACGCCACACTCCCGCACCTTCCCACCTTCGTCTCTTACATGATCCATTCCTTCTCATTCTCGCAGTAAGCAGGGACGCTGCAGGTTTTAAACGAGTTGCGACCGTGGAGACGGCAGCTGGGTTGCTTTGGGTTCCATGCGCCATATGCCTCTCATGGGGGGGCCGAGCCACAACGGGTGGACTGCTATCGCCCGCTTTAAACAAAACCGCGCCCCCTTCTAGTCCATATTCCCATAGGATAATTAGTCAACAAAACACTGATGAGAAAGCGTGCATTGGCATAGTGGACATACATAAGAGTGTGGGAACTGAAGATGGGGGGCCTGTGGGGGACCCGACGAAACAGCCTAACCCCAATGGGGAGATCAAGGGGGCTGGTGCCCTAGCGCTGGTTTCGATGGCGAATTTCGTGCAGCCCTAGACTAGCACTAGCGAGGCCCGGTCAGCCTCCAACGTCTTCAACGCTAGATCCTTGCTTGGTTATGCCTTAAATCTCATGGCTGACACGCTAAACGGCGCCGTTGGGAACGTACGTAATCCTTGCAAAAATGGCGTTGATGGCGACGCGACCCCCCACACGAAACCCTTTCTTTGACGTCAAACACGAGGGTGGGCGAAAATGGTAGCCTCTGCCTAAGTATCCAAAGATCTTCGGAAGTGCCTGACTTCTCGTCCAGTTCCAAGTATGTCGAACGCCGTTGATTTGTACACGATTAACACGGCAGAATCTTACGCTTGCTCAGATATCATCGTGTGGACACTCTCTTAGTCACGGGACTGTGATCCTAGTGCCCTTTTTTGGGAGGTTGCACCAAGTTTGGTCGGGAACCCCGAATCCTGCTAGTGACACCGCGGATACTTGCAACACGGGAATTGTCTCAGCCTCATGTCGAAGCCCTACCGGCCGCGAAATTTAACTTAGGTGACGTTGCCCGCAGAGACAGCGGAACGGGCGGGCGCGTTGGAGAATCGGAATATGCATCTCAACTACGGAACCGCATGGAGGGAGATGCAATCCTCGTCTGCGCTATGGCACAGGTGAGCACACCAGCTATGAGAAAAGCATACTTCGGAGGAAGAGACCATAAGATATAACATTGTTCTGCTTCGCATCGCTAAATAAGGTATCTCATAAAGGTATCGCAAAAAAGTTTATTTGAAAGAAGTGAAAAGCCCGCCCACTCCCGAGTGACAACGCCTTAACCGGGGCGCCTTGAATAGATGCGCCTGCTCCGCTCAGCTCACCACGCACCGAGGGCCTGGGGGCTCCATTGGACCTGTGCGTCAAAGTTAGCAGAGTCCGGATCAGTCTAATCATACGTGCCGGGCGCCCGCGCGGGAACGGGGCGGCCCCGCACACGCACGCACGGGAGGACGCGACTCACGATCTTGGGATCGACGTCCCTGAGGGAGGCGACGCCGGTGTTGGCGGCGTCCCAGGCGAGCTCGTCGCGGAGGAGGTCGATGGCCCTCTCGACGCCGCGGGTGCCGTAGACGTTGGCGAACATGAAGGGGCGGCCGAGCCCGACGGCGCGCACGCCGAGCGCCAGCAGCTTGAGCACGTCGGAGCCGTAGCGCACGCCGCCGTCGGCGTAGACCTCGACCTGCCCGAACACCTCGGGCGCCTGTTGGTGGATCTCGATGGCCACCTCGAGCGGCGAGCGCACGCCGTCCGTCTGCCGCCCGCCGTGGTTCGACAGGTAGATGGCGTCGACGCCCCGCCGCACGGCCTCCTGCACGTCCTCGACCGTCTGCAGGCCCTTGATGACGATGGGCAGGTCCGTCATTGTCTTGAGCCGCTCGTACTCGTCCCACTGGAATCTTGCAGTCAGTATTGAGTGACATATATTTTCGTATGTGAGTATTTCGTGTGTCTCATCATAATGCTCACCGTAATGTAGGAGTAAGCGGAGTCGCTGCGATATCCTTGTTAGCATGCAATGGCTTCATTTAGAACAGGGGCCCGCAACTCACGCAGATCCGACGCCGAAGCGTGCAGCGCGGTGTCTGATGCCGTTGGCCGGGCTGTCGACGGTGTAGACGATGGCCTTGGCGCCCGCCGCCTTGGCCTTGTCGAAGACCTCCTGGGTGGCGGTGTCATTGCGGTCGAGATAGACCTGGCGGAAGATGGTCTGGTTCTCGGCCCTGAGCTCCCCAATCTCCTCCATCGTCAGGTCGGCGTAGAACGCAGCCTATATACGACATCGTGTAAGTCCAAGTGATCCCACGTGTATTGACCGGGAATGAAGAGCATACCATGTACAGAATCCCACGAGAGGCTGCGGCTTCGATGAGACCCTTCTCCTTTTCAACGGGGTTTCCGTACCCTCCGCGCGAGCAAGGAGCAATAAAGAAGGGTGCCGATACGTTGTGGCCCAAGATGGTAGTGCTGAGATCCGAGTGAACACGGAGATAAGCGACGGAGCGGGTACGGGGCTGACCTACCTGAGAGTCGACTCGACCCCCGTAATGTCCCTCATCATATGCGGTCGGAGCGGGTGCATGTCGAACGACTCCAGGTTTCTGCGGTAGGACCATTCTCCCGCCGCGCCGTTGCGGTAGTAGGTGTAGTTGGCGAGCGACATGTACTTACGCGCGGCGTACTGGAAATCCGGGAGTCCTACGATTCCGTCCAGCGGGATCAGCTCGCCGTCAGGCACGTCGCCGAAGATACCATCGATGCCGGTGTCCGGCTCGTCGAGCCACGGCCGCGCGGCGAGAGCTCCTCCGAGGAGCGAAAAGGTAAGGATCGACGATCGCATATCGCGGGCTTAAAAAATGAGTTTTAAAGTTGGAGCAAAGAAAAGGAAAATCAAATGAAGGACTGATGGTCGGCGGGCGGTGCAGAGCCTCATCAGGAAGGATCCGGGGATGCATGTCGGGGGATGAGCGCCATCTTATACTGGATGTCAAGAAGGGCCTGACAACACGGAGAGCGGCGTATTAGTGCGTCAACAAAGTAGATCACGAGAATTTTCATTTATCCAATACCTCCAAGTGGACAAATTCAAGATTTAGTTTGCCTTGTTGATTCCTTCACGTTCCCGGTTAATCAACCTTTAACAAAGGGCCCCGCCGAATCGATCGCCGGGTCCTTGGCAAATGAAAACAGGCCACTTGGGCTTATAGGTGCGAGCAAACATGTTAGGGTACGTCAGCACACTATTACCATCCTTCGGCTAATATCCATGCCTCTAATCAAAAGCCCTTGAAAATACGTCTCACGTAAAACGTAAGATCTGCGTCAGGCGGGAATATACCGACTAAATATTAGCAGACTGGTTAAAATCAAGCTCATTTGTAACAAAGCTTGTTACACTTGACATCGGGTCGTTTATAAGCTTATGCCAACCTTATTCATTCCGATACCGGCCGGTAGTGTCATCTAGATTATTCGTTCGGTGGCTTGCCACAAGAAGCAGGTGTCTCCCGTACTTCGGCCCGGGTCCGTCGCCTCGGGTATGGTGTCAGTCGAGGATAGCGCCGATTGATAAAAAGCCCGCAGGGGTTGATTATCGAGCTGATTGGTCAATTGCTATGCAAGGGATTGGCGGCTTGGCAACGAGTACCCAGAGGGCTGGTTTAACTGTCTCAAAACCGATATTTCAAAGAAGGATTGATACCCTTGCTTAGCTCTGTCTGGCTCCCCACTTGGCTAGCTGTAGATAACGGGCTGGACCGTGAGGTCGACGTCGTAGAGCCTTATCGGGCTGACGCAGGTCACGGCCTCTCGACAGTCACTATGTAAATCGAAATAGCTAAAAGTTAATGACCATAGGATCAGAACGGGTCTGACCAGTGATTACTACTCCGTACCAGTACGCATTATCCCCCAAGAATTAGGGTCCGGTGTGGCCATAGTTGAAAGTCTCATCCGAAGTCACATGGGTAGCCCGGTCTCCGGCTGTCTGCACTATGCTGCTTCTGAATTCGCCCAGGAAATGCCGCGTAATTTCTTGCATGCACGTGGAGCCATGGAGAACTCGACATCACGCCAAGGAACTCCCCATCTTTATGGCGGCGGTTCTTCTGGCGATTCCCCGATGCATACGCCTTCTAGCAAAGCCAAGCTTGTGCTCCGTTCGTACGAAACCTGCAAGATGAATAAGCCGCTCGGCGACGATCTCGGCGACCCCGGGACCGAAATGCGCACAACAGAGTAAGGGCACTCTTCTTGGCATTACATAAACCCTGGTGCACCTAATTCATCGTGGATAGACATCGCATGTCCTACCATCCAAAACTCTCGTTATGCCACCAGACCTTACGACCCTTTCGAACCCACGTGCCGACGTACCTTCTCAATTCATGAGCCATACCTTCGGGACCGCACACTAGCACGGCTACTCGTTCTTCCACGCCGTGCTTGAAGACGTCATCGACAATCTTTCGTAGATCGGGCCTCCTGCGGCTACGGTCCGGGGAGTATTTGGGCTGCCTCTGAGATAAATGGACCATCTCGTGCTCGGCGTCTCCACCACTCAAAGTCCCCGTGCCAGATGTAGACTCAATGATGTCCCCAGTTAGATATAATTGGACTCTGTCATCCTCGAGAATGCTCTGCGCAGCGTCCGAGGCGGGCCAGGTTGCGTCGCTTGCGCTTCGAACAGCCCATACCACGGTGACAGTAGCCCCTTGGTTCTCGCCCAGAACTGACCTGTAAACCGGTAGAATGAATGAAGCGCCGACTCCCCCGGCGACGAGCAGAACTTGATCAAATTCCGGGCCCGCAAAGTTTGGAAATCGAGCCGCACACCCGTATGGTCCTTCAATTGAAAGAGGTACCTTCATCCCCGCAGTGCTGCCGTTGGCCAGCCTGGTTAAATTCTGCGTCATCGGTCCGTTACGGCAGCGGACGATGAGTGTTAGATCGGTTGAACGTTCATCAACTGAGGCGATAGTAAAGGGGTTGAACATAAATTCGAAGATGTAATGAGCTGCCGAAACTGTGGAGGGGCTCGGCCGAGAGGATGCCGGTATGCTAAGATATACGTGCGTGCCGGGGCTCTCCCGAAAACGGCTTATTTTTTGCGGCGGAACAGGAGCCACGATCTTGATCAGGTTACTCCCAGGTATGGGGATCAAACTTGCATCGGTAGTAAACGTGTCCATTTTGCGTAGAGCAAGGTCAATGGTGAAGAGAGAAAGCGCCTCCACGACATAGAAGATCGACGAACGATGGTGGAAGAAGATGATAGGTGGGAGCGCAAGAGCGACTAGGAGATGGGTGGTGAAGAAGATGCGGTAGGAATACCGTCTAATGACAGAGAGCGTCGTGGTATTCAGTAGCACCATACCGATAAACGCAGTAAGACCAAGGGCTGGCACAATATCAATGATGCGCCGTCCTAAGATACCCATCTGATAGTAGTAGTTAAGGTAGAAAGCAGCATGTAAGCACATGAGGTAGTATATGACGCGACCGAGTACCCGATGCCATCGATTAACTCCCTCGTGAGACGAATGGAAAATCAATGCAACAGGGTTGAACTTCTTGAGCGCCAGTACGTATTGAATTGGCAATTGCGAGACGGCGACTATTCCAAACCGCTTGGTAAGGTGCAGGTAGTCTAACCGAAGGTCAGCGGAACTCCTCGGCATCTCCCAGCTATCAGAAGAGCAGGAAACTCACCATTACCTGTCCCTATCACGCAGAGGGAGAGCAGCCACACGGCCCAGAGCGATCCGAAAACCAGTTCGCCTCGCTGACCCCAATTCTGTCCAAAGAAGGTTACCTCGTCCCCGAGCCACCAGACAGCGCTACGGGTGGTAGCTGACCAGGTGCCCAGAACATTCTGTCTCTGTTGTTTGAGGAAGGGCGAGCCCGGAACGGCGACATAGGAGGTACGATCGCGTCTTGACCTCCTGACCAGATATGTTCCAGCTCTGTAAACGGAAAACAGGATCAGCACAATCAGGACCGAACCATGAGCGACGAACCCGTAATAGTTCAGTGCCTGACGCCTAGATTGCTTCGCGGCCTGGTCGAGGTCTAGAAACTGGTAAGGCCAAGCCATTGGTTCCTCCGATACCACTCTGTCGGTAGTTGATCTGTCGGTAGTTGATAGGGTCACCACCGATTAAGGACCGGTTAATTGTGTTGCTTGAAATAACCTGCCCAGTCCGGGGTGTCTACAATTGAAACTGTAACGCGATTGAGACAGCCTAGTGGGTGTGCTCCAGATTAGAATTCGTATGCAATTATCAGAATGGGAAAGAATAGTGGCGTATTATTCAATTCGGCGATTATATTCAACTCGACGGATAGACTCATATACACTTCAGACTCCACAATCAATAATAACCTGTACTTTAGAGGCCGGCTTGGACATGGCATCTCTCATCTTCTACCTGGGAGAAACATAGTACAGTCTTATAAGTGAGTGCACGTCAATTCTTGCGAGGGTCGTAATATCAAGACACTTACGCCTACAAATATCCCTGCGGACGACTTGGATGATAGTCAGAGGGTCAGCCGTACGGGCGAACGGCAAAAGCCATCTCCCCTAGTGGGATATATGAACCTGCAACCTGGAATGCTAACATGCTAACATGCTAAAATAAGACCGTAACCTCCTATCTGTCTAACATTATGGTATTTAGAGTCTGTTTCTATATATTGTATGTATCATGAAAGCCGTTCGTAACAGACCCTATTCGCCGGACTCGCCAATGTATGCACGACTCAGCGCCGGAAAAATAACTACCCAAGCCTTCAAGCATCGAGCCACCTACAGCAACAGAAGGCTGAACACAGTAACCACGCCCGTAATCGCCGCCATAGCCCCTGATACGTGTATCGCTGCGGCGGCGCCCTCTTCCTCTTCCCTTTGCTCTGCAAGGATCGCATCGAGAGTCACGCTAGAGTTTACGATCTTGAGGCAGGTCATCTGAGACGAGAAGTTTGCGACGAGACCGTTTTCCGCGCCGTAAAAGACAGTCAAGATTGGGGTAACGTCGTAAAACAAGTCGTTAGTTCTTGCAGCTGTGAGATTACGAGCCTGGGCTGGGTGTCAGTATTCGCATATCTGACAGGCGGGAATGATTGATGGGAAGCGCACCGTAGCCTCGTGGCTCTCGATGAAGGCCAGATCATGCTCCTTGGGCTCAATAGGCCAACAATTTGACGTCAAGTTGTCGCTTGAGAGGATGACATCGGGTGCCCCGGGGCCAAAGATGGCTACTTAGATATCAGCACACGGCTTTTCGCCAGTCGTTTACGTCAATTGAGGATTACTCACGGCGCACCCTCACACTCTCCCACCTGTCAGTTCCTGCAAGCCCTCGGCATTCCCTATCAAGGTTATCGAGAAAGTCTTCTTGCAGTTTTTCGCAAGCATCCTCTCCGTTCTCGACCCGTAATGCTCTTGCTCGCGCAACGAGGGCATCTAGACACGCGCTATCGACGCCCGCCTGTTCGCACGTCCCTTGCGCCGTATCGACGTGGTCTCCTGGGAACCTTGCGGTCGACTGATGGAAGAAGGCGGCGCACGCACGAGTATCGCCCGTGTCCAATTCGAAGGGGGCTCCAAGGTAGAAGCTCGAAGTAATTCTGCGCTCCCCTTCATCATCCGTGATGTTGTTGCCTCGCACCCAAGAAAGTTCCGCCATATCAGTGGGGATTCGCGCCAGCCCAATGTCGCCGAACGTCCTGTTTACGAGTGTGCACACATTATCCGTCGAGTCCTCGAGATTCGGACAGCGTACGTCTGCGCAACCGACGATGGTGCTGGAAAGTTCCTGCGCGGAGCTTAAACCCGCAAGGGCAGCGAGGGTGACTGTTTCTAAGAATGAATAGCGCATTGTGAGACCCGGAGCATTAGAGTGTCGTGATATCCAGCAGATCAAGGCCGGAATCCCCAGGGTGAGAAGAAAAATATTTGCTGTCCATTTTAACCGACGCAGGCAAAAAGCACCTCAGGATTACAAGGCGTTCAATTTATGCAGAGGCGCAGCCCGATTACGTGGGTTTTTGCACCTCAATCGACGTAGGCTCCTGAATCCTGCCCAATCGGTACAAGATCAGCACCCAAGGATTGAGTGCCGGCCGGAGTAGGCGCTCGTAAGGCTGGAGGTTTTGTTAAAACTCCGGTGCCGACCGCTCGATTGAAGGATCATGCAGTGCTAGGGTAAAAATAGAAGATTGTAGATGGCGGGTTTTCGTGGGCTATTCGTACGTGTTGTCGGTGAAGTTCCAAGCCTCCTTTAAAGTCCCAGCAGGACACCGAATAGGATCTCACGAGCGGACATCAGGACGCACAAGATGCTAACACGGTAGGTAGCGAAATTTCCAATCCCAGACATTGTGCGGCTTTCGGTTCGATGTTCGGTACCGCGGGGGCTCCGTTCTGGGTCTGTGTTGATGTTACACCAAGAAACAGTAGATCGAGATAGAGCTGACAAGTAACCAAAGAGTAAAAGAAGGCGACCCACGCCCACGGCTTGCTTCACCATGTAACTACACCGATAACTTATCAGAATATAGCGTGCCGGAATGGCCTCTAGAGATAATGATGCACAACTAAAGTTATCGAGTGCCTGCTAACGTAGGCCCAATTACAGCTGTGATCTGCTGTGGGACCTGAAAGGCCCATCTCTGACTCGTCCGCCCCAACGAGAACTCAGCTATCCTTTCAACATCTCACCACGCGCGCGCCACGAAGAGTATACAACTTGCCCTCACCTGACCTTTTCAATAAGTTCGGTTATTGCCAGTCTCCTCATCACCCGGAACTATCTAGCCACGGAATCACCCCCACCATGGCAACCAACGACGAGGAGATAAGGCAGCACATCGAGAAGCTCGTAGCCGAACAGCTGCCGAACTCGGCCATCTACAACTTCCTGCTGTCAGGGGTGCGCATCGAGTCGGCGGCGCGGGGCACGGTGCGGGCGCGGCTGGCGCTGACGCAGAACCACATCAACTCGCGGGGCGGCATCCACGGCAGCGTGTCGGCGACCATCGTCGACTGGGCCGGCGGCATGGCCATCGCGACGTGGGACCTGCGCGAGAAGACGGGCGTCTCCGTCGACATCCACGTCCGGTACCTGTCGTCGGCGGGCCTCGGCGACGAGGTCGAGATCGAGGGCACCGCCGAGAAGGTCGGCTCCGCGGTCGCCTTCACGCGGGTGGTCATCTCCAAGGTCGTCGATGGCGTGGCCGGGCCGGTCGTCGCGAGCGGGACACATACGAAGTACGTGAGGCAGCAGGGGAGGTGAGGAGGAGTTCACGAAGACTCAATTTTATCGCACCTTGCATAACGACACTAGAGGGATATGCATAGCGCGTGAGATTCCTAGCGCCAGCTTCGAACAGAATATAGCGTCAGCTGTAGGCTTGAAGCTCTACGAACAAAACACAGTCAATTGGAGGTGCACGATGCAACCCTGACAAAATTCCCCTGTCAGCCTCTGAGGAGGGTTAGGTCAGCCTCGCAGCAACACGGCGCAAAGCCACAAGAAAGCTTCAACACACAAAGCACTACACACATCCTCCCGGAAATTTGGTCCGACTGTAGGACGAGAAATTACGGGATCTGACGCAGGTGCAGTCTATACTATCGTGACTCGTATAGTGTCGATTCTTCGCCCTGTAGAATGTGACACCAACCCCTTGGTATGGTCTGAAGCAGTTACTAGGTGGCGTAGCAAGCCTCTCGAGGCCACAGGTTTCGCGGCGGCGTTCTGTTTACTGGCGGCTCGGTTGACGCTCTCTAAATCCGAAAAGCCGACTGAGCGAGACCATGGAAATCCAGCGCACGCCCGGATTTCAAGGTGCATCGCCTGGTTCTAACTTAGCCACTCCAGATTACCAGAGGTCCAGGGCTCCTACAGCGAGCTTGGGTTCGGTCATTAAAATTCTACCGCGACCCTCTCTTCGAGCGTGTTCTAAGTTCCTCAGTGGCCAATTACAGTACTGGTCCCTTTGGGATGAGGTATAACCAACCAGTCGGATTTCACCCACCGCCGATATTCCAGAGCCGCTATCCGGAAATAAAGCCCGGACCATAAGGACATGTGGTGTGGCGGTTGCGGGGGATCGCGGGGGTAGTTCCTCTGTGGGGAAGCGGGACGGCGTTCACGGCGTTTAGTTGGATAGATTACGATCGTAGACCGCATTTTTTACTGAAACAATGTATGGCGTAGAGACGGATCTCTAGAGTAACTAACCCATCTTGTCTTCCAGCGTTATAAATGCTGACATTCCAAGTGAATATTTAGAGTTTTGTCACGCGTTAAGGCGCCAAAACAGGACTTGAATAGCACAACTGATGGCCTTAGAGAAACCCTGTCTAGCGCTAAGGAGTCTGAGAATTGGGGGGACAGCTTGGACGACGTCTCAGTCCATCCTATAGATCCACCTGAGACCTAGCGGCGGCTAAATATTCCCACGCTTCGTTCCTTGGAGTCCCCAGCCCTGAAAACGGCGTATCTATCAACGCACACGTAAGACTGCATTCGAGCTAGCGAACTGTCTGCACCCCAGTACCAAGCCTGACAAAGGCATCTCCCTCTCTCGACTGACCAAGGCCTCCGTACCTGTCCTTAGTACGACCAAATCCGCTTCTCTCCACGAGCATCCAGAGCCCCAAGCTTATTCATCCTCGCATACCACAGCCTCAAGCTGATAGCTACCGCAGCGACGAAGAAGCAGCATGCCGCGCACACAAAGTTACCCGTGGGGTAGCCATCCTGTGCCTCATCCGACTTCCATATCCACTGGGCGATGATCTGGCCTATGCCGGCGCAGGAATTGTGTAGAGCAATGGCAAACGGGATGGTCAGTAGGCTGGGCGTGTTGCACGTCACCCAGTTCGTCATCGCGGGCGCGCAGGGGAACGCCCCGGCGGCCGCAAGACACAGACAGCCGTAACGCTGCGCGTAAGCGTCGTGGGGCAGTAATCCGGCCGTCAACCACCCCACTCCGCCGGCGACGGAGGCCGCTGCGACGTGCCAGCCCCTGGCATCGAAGTGGTCCGCTGAGTAGGAGAGCGCGATGGCCACGAAGAAGCTGACGACCCACGGAGGGACGGTCATGAGCTGAGCTTGGACCGACTGGTAGCCGAGGCCGGACACGATAGTGGGGGCGAAGAACGTGAATGATCCCTGGAGGACCACGTTGGCGATCTGTCCACGGAGTCAGTGACCGCCCATTCTGGGAAATAGGACCGGACTTACGTATGCGAAATAATGCGCGAGCATGCGGGGGGTGAAGAACGTCTCCACGATCTCCTTCCGGGTACCATGTTCCCGGTTGTATCCGCCGCCTCGCTCTTTGAGCCGATCCTCGGCGAATTGCCTGTCCGACTCGCTCAACCACTTATCGCGGGACGGGTAGTCCGGCAGGACGAGGATTGTCGGAAGTACGCTTAGAACGGTGATGATGCCCTCGATTATGAAGAGCCAACGGAAGCCTTCCAAGCCGCCTGCTCCATTCACATGGCCAATGCCGTATGCGATGGTGCCCCCGAACGCTCCGGCGAGGTTGCAGGAGGCGGTCGTCAGTGCGATACGGACGGCTCTCTCATTGTGGCGGTACCAGATCGTGATCACATAGACGATACCTGTAGAAGCTGGTTAGTTGGGGACTGGCCCAAATGCGAACTAAAGGTTTACCAGGGAAGAAGCCAGCTTCGAACTGCGGATGTTAGCGAATTCCAGGTTCGAGACAAATAGCAGCTTGCAATGTCAAGGATGGGAGGAAACCAGTAGTCTGATGACTCTTCCCCCCCCCTTTTCCCGACAACACACGCACAGCAGCTTCTCGGCGGACCGAAAAGTGAGTTTAGGTGTTTATGAACAACCACTCCCCTCTAACCAGACGGCAATTGAATTATGCCACTCACCATTCCGATCATGAGCCGCAATGCCAGAACGGTAGCATAATTCTGGACGCCGGCAAACCCTATGGTCACAGCACCCCAGCACCCACTGTAGCTCTGTGTTAGCCTTCATACAGGGAGGTCGGAGCCACCCCCTGCGACCCAAACAATCCTCGACGGAAAAAGGGCCTTGACGTACAGTAGAAAAGCAAGCCAGAGCGACGGCCGCACATAATGCTTCATGACCCAGTTGGACGGGACCTCGAAGACGGCATACGCCACGGAGAACAGAGTCAGCGTGATGGCGTAACCCTGGGACGTCATCCCGGTCTGCGTCATCAGGTCGTCGCCCGTCTCCTGGTTGAGAATGCGGGCGTTGCCGATGTTGCCGCGGTCGAGGAAGTTCAGCAGGTAGAGCCAGCAGCACAGCGGGAGGAGTCGGAGGTCGAGCTTCCGGTTCAAGCGTCTGTTGCGCTTCCGGTCGAGCTCCACGTTGCTGTTTTCCGCAGATACCTCCCCTTGCCCCTATGTTAAGTCAGCTCGTCTTCTTCTACGGGCGGGAGGACCAGGACGAAGACGAACTATAATCAGGCCATTCTCGAGGTGTTCCACGGGCCCTGGTTTCTCCGTCATTGCGAGGTTATTCTGGGAGGACTATGGACGACGGCTCGTTAACAAGTAGCCTACGTCTGCTGGCCCCACCACTGTAGTTAAAAACGAGGGTGTACTGGGATAGGGGTTGGCTTTTATAATACAAGCAGAATACGCAGTCGAAGCTAGCTTCAAGTGCCGATCCCCACGGTGGCATAGCGACCACCCAGTAGGAGACTAGGAGAAGATGACGACCCTTCCCCGCACGACTTCTCCATGTTATTCCCCAGATCTAATCCGCTTTTTCAACTAACGGATGCCCGTTTACAGGGATACTAGGCGCGGGAGTGGACGAGCTAGAGCGAAACTACGTTTATAGTAACTCTCCAACCTGCGGGTGCTCCACAAATCCCAAGTAGCTATGCCACAACTCGTTATGAAAGTTAATGAATGGTCCGTCATTATCAGGCCGATCCTCCTATAGTATTGTTATAGTATGCTAACCGAAGGAGAACATAGGTGTACGTGTATGCAAGCTGCCAAACTGCAGTTACCCCCCTCGGGATATTCTAGGCCGAGAAATGATGTAAGGTTGGTACTATATCATTGTTGGGACTATCTTTGTACTCCGACTTGTGTCTCGAATCCGCCAGTCTCCCGAACTACTTGTAAAAGCTAATACCGGCTCACAAAGACTCGACGAGCCCGTTTGTAGACAAAGACATTGGCAGATAGTTAGAAAAACAAAGCCAATTCGACCGCGTTATGGACGCTCATGTCTTTGAGTGCTATTATAATGCTGTACAGACGAAAACGGCATCCGGGAACTTGAACAATGGACTCTGTGGACAAGTGGCATGCCCTGGCGATCGCGGATCATACTTAAATGCCGCCGCGTTCATAATGACTTCCCAAACGAGATTCTATCTTTTGCACGTATAATGCCCTTGATACTATCTGTGGCACGAGCGACATTATAAATAATTCGAAGGAAAATCCCCGTGACCAAGTAACGAGTCGTTGAGAGTATGGCGACCCCCCGCTATGATGAGGAGGGTTTAGAGGTTTCTGGGGACAAAAAGGTCATCAACAACTTTGACAGACGGTTCGAGGCCGAGCAAAGAGCTAAGGATATCATCTACCCCCCACGGGACAGAAAGCGCATCGCGCCTCGTCCCGGCCTAGGCGCGGATCAGCCTCAGCCTAGCTCGGCTTTGGGGTTTCTACCGTACACCGACAAGGAGAGGGCCTCCTTTCCCAGTGAGTACTTTCATAAAGATGGAGATCTCAAACCATACACCAAGGCTTTTAAGCGCTTAAATCTCCCGAAACCCGACAAGTCTCGAAACAGGAGTCGATGGTACGATGTTGCCTACTCTCGAAGCCTCAACAATAAAGCCCGCGACGCTCTTAACAGCACGAAGAGCGGTGAATGGCTCAACCGGTCCGAACTCGAAGTAGGTCTGCGTCTTGCCACCCGGCACGATCAGGTATGGGTCCCTCCTGAGATCAATTTCTGGTCGAGTCCCGAGAATACCGAACAACTTAGCTGGTCCGGCAATCAGAAGACGGCCTACAAATCGCACAACTTCCTCGTGATTCCATGCAACACCCAACCGGGGGACAAAAATGGGATGCACTGGCAGCTGGTCATCTTCGACAAGAAGAGGAAGATGGTCTACTTCGCCGACTCGATGTACAACCCGAGCAAGGAAGTCGAAGAACAAGCCGACAAGCAAGTCGTCAACGAAGCCATCATCAACCTGCGGCACCTGCTCATCCGAAAGGGTATCGGCGACCCCGGCGTCCTGCAAGGGGTCCGCATGTACCCCCGGAAACAGCCCGAGTACTGGGAGTGCGGGTATGTGGTAATCGAGGCGGCCCGCGCTTTCGTCCAGGAGGACGGCTTGTTGAATTGGCAATACTCCAAGTTCTATAGGGCAATCCCCGTGAAAGACCGCATGAAGGCGCTAATAAGAAACATCGAGCGCTGGTCTCGCATCGGCTACCGAGACCACTATGACCTAAATAAATCTCTGAGCGGAGGCGAAGACACGGAGACAAAGCCCGCTGCGACAGCGAAACCCAAGGGTATCGAGAAACCAAGACTGCCAACGCCGAGCAGCAAAGGCGAAGGCACTAAGGTACGACCCGTTTCGAACACGAAACCCAAAAGTCTCGACCAAAGAAAGCCGCGAATTCCGAGGAGCAGCAAAGCCGAGGAGCCCAAGGTACAGCAGCCCCCTGCGGCCGCCAATAACAGGGGTCTGGATAAACTAAAACCACCAGCTAGACAGGGGCCCACTCCGGCTCCCGACAAGGGCCCCAATGGGTATCCCAGCCTCACCATCAACAGCCCGAACGATATTCCTAACGCGAGCCTCCGCGCCGCGGTGGGCCGCGTGGTGAAGCAGTGCATAGCTTTCAAGCAACCGGTGACCTATCAGGTCGCTTATGACGTGCTAGCGGTGGCGGAGGGCAACGAGGAGGAAACCGTGGAGATCATCAGGACGGCTGGCCTGGTCGGGGATGACGATGTTATGGAGATCCCTGTCGTCAATCTGGTAACTCCCCCTAAGAAGCCCGCCGCCATCGATCTTGTAACGCCTCCCAAGAAGCGCGCCATCATCGATCCGACAACGCCTCCCAAGAATCCCGTCGCCATCGATCTGACGTCGCAAAGGCCTAAGAGGGGCAGGAATGACGATACTAACGATGGCCGCAAAGCCAAGAAGCGATCCGCGCTGACAACGTCGCAAAGGCCTAAGAGGGGCAGGGATGAGGATACCGACGATGGCCATAAAGCCAAGAAGCGACACGCACCCCCGAAGCCGACTCGGAAGGCCGAGACTTCCAACAGCTTGGAGCACAGACGGCCATCGCCCGTTAAGGCAGAGGAATCGTCGCCGCTGTGGGATTCGGCAGCATCGTCGCAGGCGGCCAGCCCACTGGTAGCGAGTTCATCGCCAGCAGACACTTTGGAGGCCTTCTTGGACTCGCTGGAGAGGAACGGTTTGGTGTACTTGCCTGAGAACAAGGAGGTGCGGTCTGCTTCTGACGCCGGGCCCGTTCGTATCCAGAAATTGGTCCAGTCCCTTCGGCGTAAGGCAGTGAGGAAAAACGAACAGTGGCGTGATCATAGTGCGCAATTCTTATATGACATGCTGCGGAAGGGATGGGGTGTGGATGGCGCTCTGGAAATGCTCGAAAGGATGGGCTGATCTCAGGAGGATAGGATGACTTAGGCAGTTCCTTGGTTCCCCGTTCTGTTTCTCCCCGTTAATGTGATTAAACTCCGCGACTCGAATGGTATATACCATCATACGCTATGATTAGTTGCTGCTCCAAACCGATATGACTGTGCGCAAACGTATGATTTCAAGTGATAAGTCCTCTTGACTGAACGCTCGGTTCGCATCGGGCGTAATGTCACCTTACGTCCATAGAGACCCGAGAGCGAAGCTACGGCTCAGTGTTTCCACGGGTCTAAGTTGTTCAGCTTGGTCTCTGGATTTCGTCAAGGTGATTCCCTCTTATTAACAGTCGGTCCTAAAACATGTGAGCGAGTTCGCTTTTTTGCCAGTGATGATATTATGGGGCATTCTACTGCACTTACCAGCAAGCTGTCCCACCCGAACCAGCTCAAAATCCACGCTATCGTCGTCATGCCGCCTTGCCAGACGACTTGCTTGACAGAAGGCCTCAAGAGTTCGCTTACTACGTTTCTCGCGTACGGGTCTGCATCCATATAAGAGCCAGCCTCCAACATCTTGCGCCCCTCGATGAACTCCCTCAGCGGCGCGTAGAGGCTCCCCTGAGGCAGCTTGACAGGCAGCGCGTTGTTGAACAGATCGGTCCGCACGCCTCCGGTCTTGAGCGTGACGACGCGGATGCCTAGGGGCGCGAGCTCTGTCCTCAGCGTCGCTCCCAGGACCTCGACGGCGGCCTTCGATGCGTTGTACGCGGCCAGGAACGGCGGGCGCAGGACGCTGTTGATGCTGGCGAGGTTCGCGACGACGGCGTCCCCGTCCCCGCCGGCGGCAGCGGCGAGCAGCAGTGGCAGGAACGCCTGCGTGACAGCCCACACGCCGAGTACGTTGACATCGAAGACGCGGCGCGCGTCCTCGACCGCCGTGTCCGCGAACGGCGAGATGTGCAGCACGCCGGCGGCGTTGACGAGCACGTGCAGGCGCCCGCCGGTGGCCGCGCCGACACGCGCCGCGGCGCCCTCGACCGACGCCTGCGACGTCACGTCCATGACCACGGCCTCCATGCCGAGGTCGTCGCGGAACCCCGCGAGCAGCGGCTCCGACAGCCCCGAGGCGAAGACGCGGTGGCCTCGCAGCTGGAACTCCCTGGCGAGCGCGCCGCCGATGCCGTTGGGCCCGCAGCCGGTGATGAGGACGTTCTTTTGGAGGGGCATGACCGGCACTTCTGGGAATGCGTGGACATTAAAGTGAAGAGCGGATATCCATAGCGAGGTGAGATAATCGGGAGTTAACTAATTAACTACCTACGCAGGGTGGAGGAAGGGAACCGGGCCGTCATACTTGGGTTGTGGATAGCTCTTGCCCTAAAACTAACTCACTTGATGGTTCTCCCCCACTTCTTGCATATGTAGTCGGACGAGAGAGATAACGTAGAAACGCAGCATAAAGAGGCAAGCGGTGCTGGACAGTCTATCGTAACCGCCTAGGTACCTTCCTACTTAAAATTGAATACGAAATTACGGAATACCCTCTGTCGTTCCTGCCATCTAGGTATGTAGGTATATCGACTTTTTAGTATGAAAAATTGGGCGCTTCATGAAATATTCAACAGCTAATCTCGCCTTAAAAGCCTTTCCCAATGCGCCTGGGTAACGCTACGGTTATCAAAAAGACGTAGCTATTAGGCTACTTGCGAAAGTGATGTCGATGCAGCTAGATTCAGGGTGGAAGTGTCTATATGTTGTAAGGTTCTGAGAAAAGCCGTGCCTGTTGATAATGATGCGTAGCTCTCAATCTCTTCCCCATCCTCTGTTATCCTCTAGCTTAATTCGGCTAGGGGTAGAATGCTGGGCGGTATCAAACTTGTTGATTATAGACCCTGTTGTCCATGAGTAAATACACACATGGTCTTAGAAACGAGGCTGCAGGCAAGAGGCGGAGGGAGCAATGCTTTGCTTTATCTGAGTATTTATGCTTTCGGCCAAAGTACTCAATAGCATGCCTGAGGAGATGGACAAGGCATTTCGGCGCCTCCGTGAAATGTAGACCGCCTGAGTCGTCTGCCAAGAAGCTTCATATCGGCAGCTCCGCAAAAACGCAAATCACTTAGCAGAGACCATACTAGTTTAGCGGGAACCGTTGTTTTTAACGGGGCTCAAGTTGGTAGATATATATAGTAGCTGTCACGAGGAGAGAGCATTACGAAATAGCGCCTGACCAAATCCGGGGTACGCATGTACAGTGAATACATGGACCCTGTGATTGGGCACCGCTCAGTTCTGCAGGCACAATTTATGCCGTGGGGGGCCAGAGCGGGGACAAAATAATCGTCACACCTTACTCTTATCCTCCCAAACCTCAGCAATATGATATCGTTAGGCAAGCCATTATATATCTGCCGACTTCAGAATATACATTGTTTAATAAGTTAATTTGAAAAAACCAAATCGATAATACCAATAAATCCCTTTTCCTATTTTAAAACGTTTTGGCTAATGTTTTCCAATCTTTGCAAGCACTTGCAGCGGAATAAGTTGCTCTGAAGCAGTGTGGGGGTGTGTCATTTTCTTTTTTGTTGTCTACGACCTGGGAGGTTCTGCAGGTGGGAAGCCACGGGTCGACGTGATGGATGATGGTCTGAAGCCGCAGCGGATCTGATCCAGCAAGCTCCCCTCTCTCCCTTCATACATATATCAACGTCGAACAGCGCAAAAATGCCATGCAGGTACGCATACAGAGGTCGTACCCCGTACCAATAGTGATGGTGCCGGTGTGATGTTTATTGAAGTAGCATCGCATCCTTTGCCCATAAATTCCTAGAACTGCCAAGCGGGAACTCTTATCAACTGGATCGGTTATAAACAAGATGTACCCCACCATTCGGCACGTGCATGCAATTACCCACCCACGTGCGTAACCGATTGCCGACCTAGAATAGACACATGCAGTACCTTTTACTCTTGAGCTTGCCGTTGTCTTCCTGCTTGGTCCTACAGCAACTACCGAGGGGTTCTTGGGAACAGATTCTTCCAATGGACAAAATTGGACGATGGTGATAGATTCCAAGGTTGTCGTTGTAATTACGTACGGCATCGGCAGTGCTGATGAGATACGACATTTGCTTTTATCTGCCGCCCCACGCTAAGTTCGTTATGCCCCCCCATCATCCATGCAAACCAGGTACCAGTTATAAAGTCGGGCTCCTATACAGCAACCTGACTGTAACCCTCCTCCGGCTTTTTCAACTCGTATCGAGTCTGCTCAATTGATCGATCACCGATCGTCGCGGAGATTCCCTTTCAAAACAACCGTCACATGCATCAACTCAACGGGAAGGTGAGTAATTGCTTGCCTGCTAGATGGACGATCGAAACGGGATCTCTCTACGAGAAAAGATTTAAGACGCCGAAGTCGAAGCTAGTTTCCTCGCTAACTTAGCCCTATAAAGATGGCTATGCGGATTATACCGCATAAGATAATAAATAACGTTGCCCAGGATTGAACAACAGGGGTTGGGGTCTAGCTAAGTCTAGCAATCCGTAACCGATAAAAAGTGGGCGTTCTAACTACGTAAGCATTGTGACAAAGTTCGCCCTAAAATTGCATCTCCAGCTTTTCCCAGGTTCAGTTTCTATTACACATCATGTGCCTGCCTTTACTCCCCGTATACTGCGGGCCGCTTGACGAACTCTGCATCTTTCAATTCGAATCCTCCTTTTCCTCTTCTTTTCCGCTTGCCTTTCACATAATATTTAACATACGACGGCGGTTCGTAACTGGCTCCTGTGCACGAGCAGGTCAAGTCGAAGATCATCCCCCCCCTCGCCACTCTCCTTTGCCGTCCAGCATTCCAATCCTTCCTTCAGGCGCTCAGATACCCCCGCCAGTTCCGGCTCTCCGTTTCAAGTCTCTCCTTATAATCGGAAACCGTACGACACCGTCTTCGTTTCGACACTGCCATTTTCCTTATGTGGGCCTTCACATTCTGTGTTGAATCATAGGCACAAGAGGGTCGACCGTGCTCAAATCCACCCGAGCTCTATCGACAATCATCTTCGTAAATAAAAGACGTTTCATTCCAAACTGGTACGAGCACCACGCCCGCCAGACGCGATGCACAACACGACGACATCCCCGACATCCCCGACCCCGCAACCGCCCGTGCCGATATCCATCACCATCTGCGGCGATGGCGGCTGCGGCAAGTCGTCCATCACGCTGCGTCTGGTCCGCTCGCAGTGGACGTCCGAGTACGACCCGACCATCGAGGACAGCTACAGCATCACGCGCCGCATCGACGGCACCACGTACCACCTGAGCCTGACGGACACGGCGGGGCAGGAGGAGTACCGCGGCATGTGGGCGTCGTCCAACCTCGGCGCCGACGCCTTTCTGCTCGTCTACGACATCACCTCGCGCGACAGCCTCGACGCCCTGCAGTACTTCAACGACCTCATCGACATGGAGGCCGAGACGCGCCTCGACAACGCCACGCGCGCTCGCCGCGCCGGCGTCGCCCCCGACAAAAGCCACCAGTACCACGGGGCAGGCGGGTCCCGCACCATCCCGCCCTTCAAGATCGTCGCCGGCAACAAGTGCGACCTCTCCGAGTCGCGCCAGGTGCCCGCCGCCCAGGGTCTCGACTGGGCCCGCAAGCACGGCTGCGGCTTCATGGAGACGAGCGCCCGCCTCGAGGTCAACATCGAGGAGACCTTCGCCCTCATCGTGCGCCGCGTCGCCGAGGGCAGGCGCCTCGCCGAGATGGGCGTCCTCGACAACACCGAGATGGACCGCCGCGGCGTCACCAAGCCGTTGACGCCCATCGGCGGTCGCGGTGGCGGCGGCGAGGGCGAGGGCGAGGGTGACGAGAAGAGGGGCGTCGGCCAGAGGGGCCCGAGGCTCGGCGCCGGCCAGAGACTTGGCAGGGGGAAGGATGGCTTCTGGAGGAGTCTGCGGTGTTGGTAGCGACGCATCTGCCAGAGCGACCCGTTCAGTGACTATTGGTTTTTTTTGTGGGCTGTTGCGGATAATGGGGGAGCAGAAGAAGGCGTGCTTCTCCGTCCCCGAAGACGGACGGAAAGGGGAGGAACCTGGGAAAAAGCGTTTTTGATGATGTCTACGAGCCATGACTGTTGTTGAGCTCTGCGAATGATTTTTTCATCCTCTCCGAGTGTTGTTTGCTTTTGGATCGGCTATTGCCAAAGCCAGCGCGGGAGCTGCGGGTGGGAAGGTTTTGTATTTGCAAGATATCATCATCATATCCCGGAGTTGCGGTTGGCGTCAAGCGTTGCGGTATCATAGGGGCTGGCCCCTTTATTGGTTAGTGTTTAGAGGCTTGGTTTCCGCTCGGGAGAGGAAGTTGACAGCGCAGTGTTATTGAAAATAGGCCCTCGAGAGCCGTGTTTCTCATAGGACCATAATACCCTTTATTACCCGCTTCGAATTCACTAATTGCCTGTTACGATCTTGTTGTGAACGTGCGATGAGACATGGTGTTTTGATGCAGAAGGAGAGGAAGGTGGGGTTTGGCGCGGTCTTTGCGCCTTGAAGATACTGACTGATAATTACATGTCCACTTCTTCACCTGGAGGAACACACAGCGACCGAAGGCTTGGGTTTCCGCATGTCTCCAAACACCGGGAATCAATACAAAATCCCGCATATCTCTCAGAACATGCCCATCCACGAACAAGCCGGCCCTAACCACCAGCGACCCACCCACGTCCTAACGTCGAATACACTCTGATTAGGAGCACGACGGCAGACCTCACCGATCTCCACCGCCCCGCGTAATCGGGATTCACGGCGGCGGGGCCGTCCCGCCGGCAACCGGAGGAGCCCCGATCCCACCCGACCTGACCCGACCTAGCCTCGATCTCCGTCCGGCAGGCTAAGATGCGGGAGAGGGAGCGAGAGAGGGAGAGAGCTGCCAGCCGGGCCCGGTGCTCACGCGCGTTTTACCATCCGGTATTGCGGCGTTCGGGGTCATCGAATATAGCGAACCCCCTGAACTCCGCGCCGTGGCCGATGGCTGCTGTAGCCTCCTCGGCCGCGCTGCTGCGGTGTGGATGGTTAGCGTCGTCCAGACACGAGAAGGTTGAATTTGGTGCTGAATGAAAGGGAGACCCGGGGGGCGTGCCGTAGCACGGCACGGCGAAAGTGTTGCTACTTCGGCACGTCGTTTCGGGGATAGAAGAATATCCTCGTGGCCGTGAGACGGCAGCTCGAAACACGTCTTTGGATCTAAGCCGTGAATAATTAGGAGGAGGCGACGGTATCTCGGATGTCGGTTGGCTATTCGTAGCACGTCTTTGCACTTAATCGGGTCGATGCGGATGTAATATTATTATTATTTGCGGCTCACCCATTCAAGGAAGAGAGGGGAACAACAGGCTTCGGCCTAGTCTCGGTCTCACCGCAAAGTGAAGGCGAGGCATAACTTGGACGAAGTCAGTAGCTAGCCGCCATATTGGCGTTAAATGGTTGGCGTTATGTTGTGAAGCCTCCAGTAACACCTTCGCCATGGTATAATCCTTCCTGTTCAGAGGCTGTTGCTGTATATGGTTGTACATGTTATGTCATTAGGGGGGACAGTGCCAGAAGCGCTCCGCGATATTCTTGCCTTGATAGCAGGGGCCTGTATTAATCGACATTAAGCGAATTCTCGTTGCGTAGATGATGGCAGAAGAAATATCTATGTTAATAGACACGCGATGACGAGAATGCCTCGTCCCCGAATCATATGCGTGGGTAGGGGGTGAGATACCGCTGGATTACTGTTTACACCAGCCAGGTAGGCGATAGCTTCCTACTCATCTATTCCACAGTCATGTTTTTGTAAAACAACATAAGCTATGATTGTTAATGCCTATATCACGGGCATGTATACGTGATGAAATCGAAGCTTCGAGGATGGACCTGGAGGTAGACGGGGCTAGGTAAAATAGGGGTGTCTCTGAATAAAAGATAACAAAGTAACGGATGATCGTAATGCGCTATATTATTCACGGGTTGTGCCTGTGATTGCTTGATGCCAGTAACCTATGTATGACCTGATGTAACTAGTTGAAGCCAAACACCTAAGGGAATATTGTGTTTGAGCAGAGGCAGAAATGCCCACCAACTTGAGGAGATTCTAAGAAACGACGAGGTGCTCACCCAGCAACCAGCAGGAGCAACAGCAACCCTACCTTACCCATCCCAGGGAAGGCGTCATAGTTTCTGCGGCAGCAAGACACCTCTAAGTAAACGACACGACCATGCAAGTCCCGGGGAATAAAGGAGGGCCGGTTCGAATGTGCGCCCAAGGCAACGAACCCCCAACACCTACCTACCCACAAGCACCCAGGCAGGAGGGATAGAACCAAACCCTATGATACCAAATAACGGATCCTTACCCCCAGCCGGAACCATAAGCCTTCCGTGGAGGTCAGACTGAGAAACGGTAGTTGAGTGGTAATCTTCGACGGTCAGAAAAATCCAAAGGGGTTTTTCGTACCACTGCGGTTTAAGAAGTCACCCGGTGGGAGCTTTTTTGGCCTGACGTACTTTTCTAGAAGTGTTGAGTTCAACTTGATGCTTCACCTTTTTTATTCTTCTTTTTTGCTTTCCCAAAACAGACATCCTTCCTGCCTGCTTCTAGTTCACAGCGTGTTGCCGCATTATAGGTACTGACATCCTCGTCACCCTCCCCTATTTATTCCCCTGCTAAAAGCCGTCATCACAGCCCCTCACGTTCATAAAAACCAACCTTTTCTATCCACTCTTAAAGCCTTTCTCCGTAAGGACAATGATAGTATTTGCTACTGTCACCCAAGTAACTATCCGTCTGCTCATACCATATCCCAATAGCAGAACCCTAAACCGGACTGCTCCTGGCTAAGTAAGCCGCAACGCAGTAGCAAAGTATTACGGTTAACTATAGTATTCTTCCCTGAAGCCACTGCGCACGTAACATAACACTATCTACAACAACCTCAGCAGTATTCCCAAGCACAACACGACTCCGTACCCGACCAAAGTCCCCCTATCCGCCGCCCTCCCCTCAGCACCAGCAACAACAGCCACGCCGGTCGGCACAACATTCCCACCGCGACACGTGACGCAATCCGGCTGAGCCGCAACACCACCCACGCTCCCATTAGACGCAGACCAGCTATAATACCCCCCGGCGGTGCCGGGCAGGACCGCACCCCTGGTGGCAGTCGGCACGGCTCCCTCGATTCCAACGTCCGCATCGCTCGGACCAGACGACCCGAGCGTCGTCTGCATGGGAACAGGCGCAGGTGTGGGAGCGGACACCTTCCCCACGACCGGCGGGACGGGCGGTGGCGCGGAAGCCGACGCGGTGGCGGTCTGCACGACTTGCATGGTGCGGAACACGGTCGCGATGCTCGTGGTCGTCATACCGACGACGCAGCCGGCGTCTCCCGGCGCGCAGGCCGTGACGGCGAAGGTGCGCGTCGAGCAGTGCGAGGTTACGACTTGGACCTGGACCTCCGTGGTCGCCTCTTCCGCTTCCATTTCTGCCCCGGGGGGGCCGACGCCGACGATCGGCGCCGCCACGACGGGGAGCCCGGTAGGTGGGATAGTATTGGGGGCGTCGGTGCAGATGGTCGTGACGAACGCCCGGAAGCGCGTGGCGAGCTGGCCGAGCGGGCAGTCCCGCACCGACGGCGGGCACGCCGTCACGGTGTAGACCTCGGCGCGGGTCACGGTGCTTGTGTACGTCACCTGCGCGGCGGCGGTTGGGGTAGCCGTTGCCTCGAGCCCGCCGAAGCCAGGGAGTCCGTCGTCATCGCCTGCGCCCGCGGAGGGGTCCGCGGCGGGATCTAGCGGCCAGCTTGTGCTGCTTGCACTGGGCTTGACGCCGGGGTTGGAGTTCATGGGTGATACGGCGCCAGGACTAGTGTTGCCGGCGCTCGCGGCGGGAGAGGAAGAAGACGAGACCCGGACTCCGGACGGCGAGCCGGAAGGCGTGGTGGAACTGAGCCCCGAGCTCGCGGATTGTGGGGCGGAAGACCGCGGCACGGATGTGGGCGATGTGGTGGACAGGGCTATGGGGCTCGTAGTAGGCCGGATGGGGCCTATGGTTGACGACGTGGACGCGGCGCGCGTGGGGGAAGAAGAGCTCGGCCGCATCGATGATGCGATCGGCAGCGGGGCCGCGGCCTGGCACGCCCCGGCGATGTCGGACGCCGCGTCGGGGCCCGCGGGCACGGGGACGAGGTCCGGCCCCGTGCCGCACGAGACGTAGTTGGCCATGTAGAGCGCTTCGTTGTCTTGGTCGAAAGCGACTATAATTCACAAAGAAATCTTGGTTAGCGAGTTTTCTACCTCGAAACGGACTGCTACCAACGAGTCCTTAGAAGCGCCGGGATGGGAATACATGGAAACTACAACGGTTAAAAAAAGGTATCCGAAATGGAAATCATGGAGAAAAAAAAATCCGTGATTACATGGGCTCAAACAGATGACCCATGCAAACCGGGCATTTGGCACAACGGGCCAAAGTAACCGGACGACAACAGTCAGGGACACTAACAATCCAGTTCCCTGGCGGGCTATCAACTCTGCGAACGGGACCGGTGGTCGGTCCTCTTCTGAGAAAACAACCCACCCCCCTTGGACGTATAAACCCGCGCCACCCATCCAAACGAAACTTGCTCCCCAGGACCAGAAAGAAAAGGAGAGAGGAGAACTCCGCTAACTCACCATAAGCACCCCTCAAGAAAGTATCGCCGAGGATCCAGACGCCGACGTCCGGGGAGTACCAGGCGCCGAGGTAGCAGGCGCCGCCGTTGTTCCAGACGAAGTCGGCGTAGCGGATGTCGATCCTTGCCCTGTCGCCGAACTCGAAGGCCACGCTGCCGTCGCGCCGCATGTAGTCGCACGGGACCTCGTAGCCGCCCTGGCCGTCGGGTACGGCGCCGGGGAACCCGGCCGCCAGCGCCGCCACGACGCTCTCGGGCAGGTGCGACAGCGTGGTCCCCGAGTCCACGATGGCAGACACGGGCAGGGACACGCCTGCGAGGGGGCGCGCCGCCGCGGCGCCGGGGGGCGCGTGCGAGAGCCCCGTCAGCTGCACTCTGTAGTGTCTGTCGTGTTGTTGAGGCGGGTGTTAGCCGAGACGAAGTGGGCGGGCCATTTATTAGTTGGTACATAGTGAAGGAGACGGTAATAGCTACCTGGGTAGGTGAAAAGAGGGAACAAGGACGCAAGGGGGTGGGGAAAACGTACGGATCGGAGGGCCTCGTGGGGACCTTGCGCAGGCTGCCGGCGTACTTATTCCTATCAACGCCGCCGAAGACGATCTGGCCAGTGGTGGCGACTGCACAAGCAAGCGTCAGTCAGCCTCTCTTTCACAAACAGGAGTGTTCGGTAGCGACGACGCCAGCAGGGAAGAAGAAGGAAGACACTGGCTAGACTCACCTGCCGGGGACGGGATCTGGCCGCCCAGGTCCAGGCCGAAGAGCCTGCTCTGGGTGAATCCCTGCGCGGCGAGGGAGTCGACGATGCCGGGGTACTCGAGGAACCCGTTGGTGTCGGTCCCGGAACCCCCGAGGCCGTGGGCGAGCCCCATGATGCCGAACCACACGACCTCGGACATGTTGGAGACGCCGAACTGCTGGCCCCGAATCCGGGCGTCTTCGGGAACGGACGAACGCGTGTCAGCATCATCACGTCATAGACTATAGTCTCCCCGTGTAATTGGAGGGATGGATGGATCGTGCATGGCTCTGCTTCTCTGCCTACTCACTGTTGATGTATATGTCATCCCTGTGGTAGGTCCCGGAGGTCGCGCCGGAACCGTACTCGATCTCGAACGGCTGGCCGAGGTCCTCGCCCGTGGACGACAGCGCGGGGTCGTAGCGCCCGAACTCCTCGCAGAAGCCGGGCTCGGCGGCCTGGCCGCAGTCCGGGTTGACCCAGAGCTCGAAGGAGCCCGTGTCGAGGAGCACGTTGACGGCC
The DNA here is from genome assembly GCA_004155055.1 of Monosporascus sp. CRB-8-3. Lineage (NCBI taxonomy): Eukaryota > Fungi > Ascomycota > Sordariomycetes > Xylariales > Monosporascus > Monosporascus sp. CRB-8-3. Next base: position 60,381 of record QJNZ01000301.1, on the reverse strand, counting down.
TGCGGCGGGTCGCTGTTCCCGATCGTCACTGTAGGTAAGGGGTAAGGGCAGGTATCAGCACCAGATAGACAGTCCTAGACTACGTTACGTATGGTGGCACTGGATCTCAGCGAAGACGACGACGACGACGACGACGACGAGGGGAGCGAGCATACATACAATTAGCTAGGTAGGCAGCACCGTACACCCCCAGAACATCCGTCTTAAAGAAGCGCTTCGCAAGACTCGGCGTCCCGACGCCCTGATGTTCGACGCGCCTCAGCGGGATGGCTAAGAGCTCCGATGGATTCTTGAAGAAGGCCGTCGCGTCGACGGCCCCGCTCGACTCGCCATTCCGCCAGCCCTCAACATAGCTACCGTGGAGCAGAGCCAAGGCGGTCGTCGATAAGAGAGCCAATCTCGGGGGCGCCATGTTCACTTCTCGCGAGTCAGAGGCAGGAGAATGCCGCGTGAAGAGAGCCACCGTGGAGGAGGAATCTGGGGCAGTTGGGAGGAGCGACGGCATTTTGTCCTATATTAACGAGAACGCGAGGAATCCAGGTGCGGCGCCAGGGCAATTACCATCGCCGTCCGAGGAATGTAGGCATAGCCTAGGAAGGACTAGCGTTGTCGCCCGGGGATGAGGATGAGACATTTGCTTGCGCTCCGAGACGGATATCGATATGGCGTTCAGAAATCAGGCGAGGCTGCCCAGTCCCCTACAAATCCGAAGGGGCTAACCTAAGCAAAAGTGAGCCACTGGCCAGGGACAAAGATCAGGAAACTTGAACTTGGAGACGCAAAAGAATCTTCTGTGGAGACCTGCGTTATTGAGTTTGGAGTTATCCCTTCCTCCCAGGTCTCTGTATGCTAGAAAGACGCCAAATGGACCTTTGAATTATAACAAGGGAGGGCACCATAATCAATATCATAAATAAAGCACGTAGCCACCTCAGGAGTATAGAGCCTCTGACCCAAGGGAGATTTGTTAGGGGGTTTTCATTAGATGCACGCCCGAAGGCAGCTGACAGACAAATCGAAGTCAGACGCGGATGATCTACCTGTATATGTATCTCAACGCACCTGCGTCGATGGCCCTACTCCCCTCCCGCCGCAGACGCCTGAAAAACCATGATGTCGTAGCCGCTCTCTAAGAAACGCCGTGGATAAGAGCTCGTGTATGCCCCCCTTTGTCTATGCTTTGCTCTTCTTGTTGACCCAGTCGCGCCAATGCTTGTATTCCGAGTACAGCAGCTTGTGCTTCTTGCCCTGGTACCGCACGACCTTGAGATCGGCCACGTCCTGCCACCTATCCTTCCGGCCGACCCAGCCGGCTTTTCGCATGAGGCTCACCAGCGTCTCGTCCTTCGTCCAGCCCTGCTCGGGCGCCACGTCCGGCAGGTACGTGGCGCCGTACCGCCTGCCCCGCTCGGTGAAGCTGATCCGGATCCCGTGGGTGCCGAGCTCCCAGTCCATGGCGTCGTCGCAGTCCTCGAAGTCGGTCAGCAGGGTGACGGCCACCTCCAGGGAAGGCAGCTCCCGCTTGTTTATTGGGTCGAAGCGCATGTCGTGGATCGCCGCCGTGATGGCATACGAGGACAGCCCTTCGTCGAGCTCCTGGGCCTCGAAGGTGCCGATGCAGCCGCGGAGGGACGTATGCCCCGACCGAGCGGAGACGGTGTTCCATGTAACAAACAATGGTGACTCTGTGACGACGGACTGCGTAGAGGTGAGGGACGTAGTAGATGTCGCGGCCGTTTCGGCGGAAAGCGACATGGTGGACTCGGAAGACGGGGATGAGCCGCTTGACGAAGAATCAGCTACACGCCGCATTGCGGGTATTGTCTTCCTAATGTTGTCCAACCCCGAGGAGAAGTTCTCCTCATCTTCGTCAGCGCTATAGTATTCGGCCCACGACTTCTGTATCTCCTCGAGAGTCATGGACTCCCGTCTCTCGAGGTAAGCAGAGAGAGACTCGAAGCAGTAGAGGCAATGCTCGACTGTAGCCATTTTGTCGGACTCGGAAACTCGGACTCGGGAGAATGCCTGTGCGGACTCGGCTAGGACGGGGGAGATCAAGTTTTTAGAAGGGGGCTTGAGGGGACAATGTGGTGCGGTTTAAAGAAAGAATGTGAGAAGTCCCTCGGGAGGGCGATGGCGGATGGGTGGGCTAGCGGGGGGGGCTTCGTTGACACTGTAGATTAAGTGGTTGCAGAAGCTGGGGGCCTAACCATCTCACTAAAATTTAGGGGCAGACCACCGTCCCCAGCTTTTGCTTGTGACGCGTATACATAAGGACAATAAATTATGCATTATTGCGATATGGGGGGATATCATGCGCATTCACGGAAGTGGTTTTCCAGATCCACGAAACGAGAGGGAAAAGTACGTGCTCACGATATTATTCTGGTGGAGGTCAACATAGTAAATCTTGAAAGGCAACAACAAAGCCTAAATCTAAGATCGATCGCGAAGTCGAAAAAGCTTCGAAAGCATTGAATGAAAGAAGGTTCATTAAAGTTACTACATACAGAAAATGCCGGCATAATCTCTTCCAAGGTTGATGTTCTATCTTGGGGGTTATGAGATAACTAAGAATAATGCGGATATCGCAGAAACAAGGCCCCGTTATGCGCATAACCGTAAGCCCTAACGTTAGGTTAGGCGGCACCTGGTTGCAAGCAACGCTCGACTGGGCGGATTGAAGACCCCCGGCCCCGGCCCCGGCTTGCAGCTGGCTCCAGCCTTAACGCCTCACACTTTAAAAGGTTCTTCTGTGTATATTCATTGGCCCTTGAGATGAGGACATCTCGGTAGGCCAATTGACAAGTCATCTCGCGTCATTGATAAATTCGATCGCTTTTTATATATTCAAAAGCATCTAGGACGCCTTCCTATAACAACTCAAGAATTGCTTCCTGAGTTGACTGAAGAGGCGATAACGTAACCCCACGGTCCTGTCTCCACAACTATTGGTGCCGTCACGCCAACGCCATCTTCAATTGCAACAGCTACCTCCTCTGGCACGACCGCCTCATTAACCGGCGGTTTCGCGCGGCATCCTGATCAGTCGGCAACGACTACGATGTGCCTCTACAGACCGACCCGCTTCTGACAATGCTATCGCAAGGATATCCGTCGACCCGGTGCCAGCGTTTTTGGTCTTTCGCGGCACCGACCCCGCTAATTTGCTGGGCTTGATCATTCACTGTGATAGCGGAGGAAGAGGTAAGCTTGGATTTGGACTCAAAATATTGAGGTGTTGGTATCTTCCAACCGTTTGTGGATGACGCACTTTAGTATGGTATGGAACGAGATGTCTTGTGCCACTCATACCAAGTTCCTAGCTTATTGTAGCGGTGAAGTGGCATTTGGCTTATTTGTAATGATCTCTGTCGACGAATGATCCGTTGTACTGTATATCACAAGGACCAACTCGATCAGGACTGTAAACACGATGACGACCGCCAGCACTTTGTATGGTTTTGTTCCTCCGTGCCCATGCATCAGAGATGGAGAAATCTGGAAAAGGGTATCATATAGATCAGATAGATGGGACTATGTCTGGGCTCAGCCTCCGGCAACGACCTCGCCTTTCCACGGCTGTCCGCTGAGGTCCTTATAGTAACTCGGATCCATCCCGGCCTGTTGCCTGGCTTCTGCGTTAAACGGACCCTTCACAGCGCCCCTGAAGAATTGCTGGACGTTGCTCCGAAAGACCTGCACCGGGTCGGTGCCCTCTTGTTGGCAGATCCAAGTAAGCCATCGATGGCCCGTCGTGACATGGGTGATCTCATCGTTATGGATGACTTCGAGTACCTCGACGCTTTCCATATCACCGGCGTTGCGGAATTTCTCAATTGTCAGGGGATTGACATCGAGACCACGCGCCTCGTGTACGAGAGCGATAACGCTGATCCGGGCACGAAGGTCGTGGGACGTTCTCACTGCGGACTCCCAAAGACCGTGGTGCACCGGCAGAGCGCCAAAGTGACTGCCCAGCTCTTCCAGCCTTGCTCGTAGTAGCGAGAAATGTTTCGCTTCGTCATTGGCGACCTTGAGCCAATCGTAAAAGAACGTCCGCGGTAATTGTTGAGCAGGTCTATCACTTGTGGCAGTCGTCTGGAAGGTCGCAAACCTCACGCAGATATCGATCGCAAGATCGATAGCCCATTGCTCGATATTGGCTAATGCATGGAGCATGGTGATCCTTCCTTTGAGACTCCCTGCCTTTCCTGACTTAGGCATCGCGCCAGGTTGGACTTTTTTCAGATCCTCCCTGGGGGGTTCATCAGGAGCCGTGATGGCACCAGCACCAAGTTCCATGGGTGAAGACGTCTGCTCTCTTGTGGCAAACAGGGAGAACAGATGCGTCGTGAGTTCAATCTTAAGTTCTGGGTTGGAAGTATTCAGGATGTGAACACACCAATCACAGAGAGTAGCCTCATCCCCGAGATATTTGGGCTGTTCAGATTTATCGAGCCTTGAACCGTGCTTGAACTTGACCTTCTCGCTGACCCTCTCGATTTTGGCCAGCCGCAAACCAGGCTCATCAGTGACATGCAAGCTCACTCTACCGCTGCCCTGCACAGTGACCGGGAAAGTACAGGTTTTCAGGCCATAGCTAGACTCACCGGTCTCTACGTTGAAGTCGTACGCATGCCATGGGCAAGAGGCAATATAAGATGAGTCTTCGATGTCGATATGTGCATCGATCATTGGTCCGCCGGCGTGCGGGCATTCCGCCTCCATGGCATAATAAGTCCACTCATTCTGGGTCTCCTCCGCATGAAGTTGTGGTGCAGTACGGGGGCGGATGGTGGGTAGGCGGAACAGAACAAGGCGCTTGCCATTGGAGAGCGACACCGTGTACCGGGAATGAGTCAACTCAGAGACGGAGCCCACATCGACCGTTGACATCTTTAGAGGAGCCGCTCTAGAAAGTGGATAGCATAAAGGTCCTTGGCAGAAGATGTGGCTAGGTGTAAAACGATCCGGAGACGACTGGAGAAGGGTGGGAAGAGAAGGGGTTGACAAGGGCCCTTGTTAGACTATCCCGTCGTCTGAAGAATTTGAGATTCGAGAGATGTGGCTGAGCAACTCAGGTACATGTGGCTTGACGCAGAGTATGTGGCTGGTGGTCAGTCTCAAACCCTTCATCTCAAGCTTGATGGGCGCATTCGTTCCTCGTAGCCTCCTGAAGCTCCCACTGTCAGGAATCATGTTTCACTTGCAACAGCTGGAAATACGCCGCCTGTTATGTTAAGTTGCCTGCTGTCTACAATATACGAGCCAGATTACATCATTTTCTTATGGCCAAGATGTTTGATACCGATGCACAAGGAGACGAGTTGCTGAAGTTCCTGGATTCATCCTGGAACACGGATAACTCGTTACCGGAGGGACCAAGAGGTCTAATCCCTTAGCAAATGTTGCCAAGTATTCGCTCACTTGGTCCCTACGACACGGTACCGTTACTGTTTAGATACATTGGCCCTGCTCCTGGAAGGGCGGCGAGCGGTTACAGCGTCGTCTCAGACCCCTGCACCTGTCTAGCGTGCCCCTCTCTCATGAGCCGCCGGCATCGCCAAGCCTGCCCTCCAGATCTACATTTTAACCTTCTTTCTTGGAGCCCCAGAACCGCCAATTCCAGACTCAAGCGGGCCATAATCCTAGCCTATAACTTGGGGAATCATTCTTGTCCTGTTTCGAGAAATGACAGGCCGCCAATCAAGAAGGGGCAAAGCCCGATGTCAGCGCCTTCTGTACGCGTATGCCACTACTGCATTCGGACGCTTGCTACATGACGGTCGACCGTCTCACCACTGCTTACCCTCAAAGATCAGCTTGGGGATGACCCTGCATTAGATGCTGTTCGGATTCATGATCCATGTTTCATTGTTGGTTCTTTTCGTCAGCAGATTTGGGACGAGATACGAGCTTCGTAGAATATAAAAGGTGTACCGCTCACTCGTCACCCTATTGAACCTAACCACGCGTACTCTTCATCTCCTTCAAGTTCCAGCTTCTCTCTGTTGATCAGCTTTCTCTTCTTGTTCACATAGTAATACATCTGCTCGTCGCCGGCCGACCTTTCATCACTCAAACATAAAAGCTTCCGAGCCAAGCCGTTACCACAAAACAACATCAGTCAAAATGAAGTTCTACGCGATCGTGTCCTTTGCTCTTTTCGCACTCGCCTCTGCAGAGCTACGTGAGTGTGCCGGTTCACCGCCTGGTGTGCATGGACAGAATGTTCTAATGGATTTGTAGGCAAGGTTCCAAGAGCGAACCGGGTCGCTGCTGCTCCTAAGCACGCCCGACAAAATGCTGTTGACGTCCAGGTGGCTGCCATGACCGACGTCGATGGCAACATCGTTCCGTTTGACACCGCCGGTGTCAACCTTCCCATGCAGAATGGCGGCCTATAAAATGCTCTGACTTGGAAGAGACGAAGGACTCCCGGGGAGTGAGACCCCAACATCCATCACTCCGGCAGCAAGCAGGCCCGTACCGGGAGGACGGATTAATAGAACTGGCATGGAACGGTGTTGGCGCTAGGGTATCGATATAAGCATAGATTCACGGGTGGCATCAGGTTGGCAACCTCGGGATAGTCAGTCAAGCAGATATTCAAACTGGGTTAGCAACTCCACCTCTGGCGGTATCAGTCACATCATACAGTACTTCTGCCTTTAAGCTCTAATGTCAAGATATCATACCCAAAAAACTGGCCTACGTATGTCTTGCACGGTGGCTTCCATGAAGCAACAACATAAGTGAGAATACACCGGATGTGTTTCCCGGCCTGTGGCTCCCCGCGGCCCCTAACAGATTGTCTCGTCCATCCTCGTTGCGAAGAGGCTACTTATTGGAGCTCAATCCTATACACAGCATACGCCTTTGCACCAAACTATGCACACATGTTTAATAAACCGTCCAGAATGGCGTGTCTACCATTGTTGCACAATATCCCGATGAGAATGATAGTGCATTTATCTGGCCAACAGCTATGTCTTGATACTGTGCAAAGGGGTACAGCTTCGAGAGGCGTCAGCGCCGACAAGGCTCCCTGCATAGCCCCTGCCGGGCTTGGTGGCCCGACTAATGGTGCTGGACAGCCACTCCAAACTGGGGCCCTCGTGGCTGTCAAATACGCTTTAGCTCCTCATCCTACTCTCATGACCATACACTGGGAGGACTCGAAATCGATATCTTGGTCAATGGCCCATTGGGTTTGAACGCCGGCGGGCGATTTGGCTCTATATAGATGTTACTTTCGTGTAGTCATCCACTGCTCCACCCCCGCTCGCGTCATGGCCTGCGATCTAATGTAGAACCCCTGAATCACTCGACGGTCGCTGCAACGCCTGGGAGGACACCCTGTCGTCTATCTGGTAAATCGTTGGTGCAAATAATATGTGCTAGTTTTTGAGAGAAGAAAGCCTGCGATGGCTCAGTGGAGTAAGAACACATTCAAGAGTGGAATACGTTTTGTTCATCGTAGTAGAGATCAACTTCACGGATTTGACAGTGACAATATCACCTAATACTATATCAAGTGGTCACTTTTCCAGATCCCCCAATGCCTTCAAACCCTTGCTCGTTTTTGGCTTGCCGTTTCTCTGCACTCCTCTTGGGGAGCTGGGTCGCTTCCACCCCGTCTTCCTTAGGGGACGGGCTAGAGCGTTGAGAATCCCTCGACTTACCTATGGTTGTTCCAATTGGAGCTTGAATGGGAACCTGTTAGGGCTTAGAAGGGGCGTATTTGCATGATACTCCGTGCGAGTAATCAGATAGAATGTCTATGGCTCGGAATCACTCAGTATTGATGACGAGGCTTCCAACGCACTCTGAGCGACAGCCATGTAGGAAGCGTAGTAGCTCAAACCAGTGTCATCAGGGGAAACACAATCGACACCTTCAGCGCGAGAGCCGCCTACTTGAATTAACCCCTATATTATTTCACTACCAGCCCCTCAGTGTCTTTCACGCGGCTCTTTCTATGGCCTACGTCTATCTCAGGCTACTTCCCACTGCTGTTCGCTTTTTACATATTTCAGGGGGCCGTAACGTCCAGTGGTATCAATGGTTTATCCTCCTTTGCACGTATAGCGTCCGAAGGTCTAAATTGGTTTTTCACGGATATTTTAACTTAACTGGGCTTTTTCATTTTGCAAGTCCTCCTGTGGGAGTCATTGATTAGCATGAAAGGTTCTGGATAGGGCTGGAACTGAATATAACTCTTGCCGATGCCGATATTCAAGACGGTTTGCTTTCCGTTTGTCGTAGATGGAGCTACTGCTAGACTCGGGCATCTGTATGAGAACACGGCCTAAGGCTACCAAAGCTCGTGAGCCCGAGGCAGAGGTCGTCTAGCTAGACAGCGGAGAGTATGGGTACTCTTCCTCTTGGGAACCAGGCCTATAATAGGAGGCCCAATGTGCTTGAGTAGGTACTGCTCTTAGGTTTTGAAGCCACAGTTACACCAGAACTCCAGGAGCGACATGTTTCAATCTAGGAATTCGATTGCGATAGAAGGTGAGCTTACCCTGCAGGAAGCAATGAGGTTACCCTGAAAGGATCTGTATGCAAAACGTATAGAGTAGGCTCAATGAAGAATGGAGCGAATCTCAAGGTGTGCCTCTTATTGATGCTATCGAGCTATAGACTCCCTGTAACAGCTTGGGAGATATTAGACTCTATATATTCATGAATAACCGCATTGTTAAGCGGATTCTTCAGTTATGGATTTATTCTTCCATTGTTAATCAAATGGTTAATAATAAAAAGGCATAAAGAATTGAAGGATTAAAGAATTAAAAAGGCTTTTCCTAGCCTTAGCTACCTTATATAGAGGTAGCCCCACTTTTCCGGAGAAACTGCCACGGAACTAAGTGGCATTGGATAAGTATAGAGCAGAAATGAGGTGGTCAGTGCACGAGCTGACAAAGCTAACGTTCCACTTTTTAATAGTGTCGTATATAGCTATTATTTCTATATCGTTATAAAACCTCCGATTTCTTATATATATCTTAACATGTTTATATAATAAGAAGGTATTAATTTATAAGGTTTTAAATAGATTTTAATATATGTTTATATTATTTTTATATTATATTATTTTTATTTATTTATTTACATCTTTTATAAATTCTACTATTACTGTTATTTATCTTCATAGATTCTAGTTTAACTAATAGTCCGTTTTACATCCTTTCGCTTTATTTATCCTGCGCTTTAATAGGTATAGAGCCTCACGTTAAAGCGGAAGATATCCGTGCTAACCCTAGCCGAGGTGGACAAATCATACATTTCCCAGCATCCTTTTAGATAAGTTTCGTCCACGCGGGTGTGAACGCCACACGACGCTTCTCGGGCATTCATCCGTCTGCCCAGCTTCTCCTTGCCAGCACAGGGGTTCAAAGAGCCTCGTCTGCTTTCACCCGGCGTCGCGACAGGATCCTGGGCTGTAGGGTTACTACTCTGTGCTAGCATGGCGCCCGAGCGGAAGTTCCAGATTACATCTGGTGGCAAAGGTTGGGCTTCCACTCAATAATCCCATCGATCATATAGACATCTAACAGTCACTCTGAGCAGAATACGTGGAGAGGACCATCCAAGTTTTAACGCCCACCTTCGAAAAGGACCCAGTCTACACATGGCTTCTGCACCACCTCCCCAAACCTGAACGCCAATCAGTACTGCCCAAGCTTTTCCGCGCCTTCTTCACTCAAGGCTCCCTCAATAATGGCGTATTTGTCGAGGTGGACAATTTCGGTTGTTGCGGTCTTTTCATGCCGCCTGGGGCGAGAATCGAAAATCCTTGGACACTGTTACAAGCAGGTCTGATTTCGGCCCTTTTTACCATAGGTCTGAGATCTTTTAAGGTATGCCATTTTAGCTTTTTCTGCCATCTAGGTCAAGCGGCTGACATATTACCTTTGCAGCGGGGTCTTCTCGAGTACTCCAGCGCCACCAAACCCATGCTAGAAAAGGCCTTAACCAAGGAAGAGCAGAAGAATCACTGGTATGTGTTCATCATGGGCACAGCGGTGGACCGTCGTCAACAAGGCCTTGCAAACGCGTTACTTGTACATGTGCAGGATCGGGCCAGAAATGACGGGCGACCGCTCTGGCTTGAGGCCACGACGGAACTCTCCCGAGAGCTTTACTTAAAGCATGGCTTCACAACTGTTGGCGAAGTGGTTCTAGGAAAAGGCAGCGTAGGTCCGGACGGTTTGCCGAGAAAGGGTGGAGAGGGTATAACGATCTGGCCAATGTTCTGGCGACCATAGAGCTGCAGAACAATCACTGCAACACATGCCTCGTCTCTTTGCCGCCACCTTCACTTCAAAGCGTGTATTTTTATCTCTTGATGACGCCGAATAACACAAGCCTCGCGCTACGCATGAAGTTCGCATCTGCCGATATTAGGGGCAAGGACACAATGATTCAGGATTGATCGGTGCTAAGTTATAGCTAATTTCTTGACGCATGCCGCTGGTGGCAAGGCCGGGGTGGCGGCCGGTCGTGGAAGGGGTGAGAGTGGGAGCGGAATAAGGGCGTAAATGAATAAGGCACGGCATCATGCGAAGCAGGACGAGCAGATGTTCCGGGTTCTGAACGGCTCCGCTTGAAATAAAACGGTTGTCCAGCACCACTGCAAAACGGAGGACGGGCGCTTAAAATACAAAAGGCGGTCCGGCTAGGTAGAACCCGGAAGAGAAAGGTGGGCCAGGGCATTGCAACGATAAGTCCGCAGGCACCCCGGTACCGCATGTTCAATTTTGCATCTTGACAAAGCCCGTTGATGCCCTGCAGGATAGTTTTGACTCTCTATATATACGTTCGGCACCTCTATTGCGACAAGTAATAGGGAATAGATATTGTATCTACTTTACATGAGATATCGAGTCAGAAAGGTATGCATAATGAAGACTTATTAATGAAGTTCTTCCTTCTTGCATTCACCCTTCGTTACACTAGCGGGCGGATGGTAGTGAGCAGACTTAACCTACATAATCCGGAGCAAATTCGCTGGGCTGTCGATTAATGTTGCACAACATACTTCGTAGTCGGGCGTCCAGCGCTCTCTTACCGGAAAGGCGGAGAGTATATCAGAGGCAAGACCTGCCTTGAGATGGCATAGATCTGGGATCACGTGGCGATTCCCCTTAGAAGCAGCATCTAGTGCTAGACGCCGCAAGTACTAGGTACTGACCAACAGTGCCAAGTCTGCCTGTGGATATCTGCCTCTATAGTCGTTACTAACCAGCGATCCGGTTCATTTCGATCTAACCCCACGAACCGTTCTATCGGGTGATTGCTAACGGCCGGCTACGTGAGGCAGTCCGTTACCAACTCATCAGTAATCCGATTATCATGTCGTTAGGCAAACAGTAACATATGTTACCGGTGGCAGGGTGGCTCTGCTGGGCGACACCGCTGGAAATGCAATCAAACATTTGTCAACCAAGCACACCGCTGCTGGACAGGGAGAAGAGAAGTGAACCGCTAACGAATTAGCCATTGAGCAAAGTCGTATTGGCTAATGGAACTCTCACTTATTAGAGGAAACATCCGTCTCAACGGTATGTGGACTATCAGCAATAAGCGAGCTGTCAGGGCTATTAATCACATGATCGAAAACTCTCATCTGTCTTCCTTCACAGGATTGTGTCCGCAATGTCTATTTTAAGTGACGCTAAAGACCAGAGCCACGAGAGCGGAACCAGATTGACCGAAACACCAAGATCAAGGGGTGGCAGGGAGGATCCGGGAAGGTGTCGGGACCGAATGTGGGACTGCGGCCGAATTAAAGACACTCCCTGTCGTTGAATGGTAAAAGATCATTTTGGAAGCGGCAAACAACATTGTTTAGGGTCGGCCCTTGACACGGGTTCTGGCATAACCGTCTCGGCCCTTAACATTGCTTCAACCTATGAAAATCTGTTCCCCCTATGTAAGTTGAAGAAGTGGTTCGAGCCATCCTAAGATTCCTGGCACTCTCCGGCGTGAAGAGCTACAACTCATCTTACTACGCTATCCTAGACAATGTACAGTTAATATAGGGAGGAAATCGATGTTATAAACAGCCTGCCTGGTAGGACTAGGGCTGCGTTCCGCTGGGGCAGAACAGCGGGCTTGGCAAATTAAACCCAAGGATCCTTACTTTACAATAGGGCTGGAAACTTATTAGGTCTAGTGCGGTAAGCCTCTAGGTATTAATAACAGCCCCGCAATGTTGCGGATTCACGTCAAATCCTTCGAGTTTCCAAAAACTATTTAGAGCGGTGGGGATTCATGCCTTCTCATCTCCTCTCCATTCTTCTAATGCAGCGTATGCGAGCGGCACAGCGACGAGACATGGGACTTTACCGCCCATTGTGTCTTAACATAGACCGAAAGTCGCAAGTTGAGAAGCACGCAAACCCTCCGCTTAATTTCCATGGCAACTCCAGGGCTCAGCCTTGAGCCTAGCTTAGATGAGCCTTACCTTTTCAGGTCTGGCGCAACGCAGCATTTCCACAATCCGGAGACTCGCTTCGCTGTGGGAATGACGGGACCAACCAACATGGCACGTTTGGGGCTCAGCTGGAGACCCGCAACGCTGCTAGCTCAACCACAACTCATAGGGCAGGGCTTTGGGCTGACGAGTTGTCAAATACCCACTTCCTTTGGATATCTTGCGTGGGTTTGGGCTTGACGTGGAAGCCTGACCTGGATCTAAACGCTTTCTAGTCCTGTCAATTGGCTTGGGCAAGAGTGATTCCCCATCTTCTTTGTTTGCTGTCTTGATTATGCCATAGGCAACCAATCCTAGCGATGCAGGGTGCCGGGGTCTTGTCGTCTATTATAAGATGGCGGGTTACCGCTCTGCGCACCCGTCCTATTTGCGACGCCACCCCCCGCTACACCGTCGCCGAACTCCCCTGTGTAACCTCATCGCTGTAGGTGACCATGCAAGAGTGACTTTTATGATCAAGGACTAGGTTGAGGAAAATACGACTCTGCGGGACGGCGAGCATTAGGCCGGGTACAAGAAGCAACGATGTTGAGAGGCTCGCATCGCGAACAGGCAATATTTGGGCGGGCGAGATGGAGGAAGCGGGTGTTACTACCGTGTTGGATCGCGCAGACCCTGCTATTGTTGTCACTCATGGCCTTGTTCTCCTATCGACTCTCTCATACACTGAGCATATGGAAATACGAGGAGGAGAACGGGCGCGCCCCCATGGTAGAGTTCATGTGAGTTGTTCGGGACTTGGCCCGACTAGACGCCGAGCCGGAAACGAACGCGAATCACTGACGGTGCAATAGATGGGAAGGCGTTAACATCGGATTCTCATTCGTTAACTTCGTATTGACGCTTGTCTCGATTGCCAAGTTTGTTTCCGAGGTGCTTACACCCAGCGGAATGCTCTTCAATTGCATACTGAGCACGGTCCTGGCTCTCGCCATCTTGGCGCTGGACATCCTCGTCTACATTAAACATAGCGATAAACAGTACTCTCTGATTGGTCTCGTTATCGACTCTTGCCTCTTGTAGGTAACCATGATTACTACGTACCGTCTATCGGCTAACACTTCGAAAGATTCTTCACGATTATCCCCTTGATCTACTCGGTAATAGCCTACCGCCGCGTACTAGCCTACGATCTCTATCACCTTCCCGGCAATGTAAAACCTTTCGGCTACGATGCCGCCGCTGAAGATACCGCATACCCATCAATGGTAGAAGCGACGGAGCCCTACGACCCGACAAACCCGAAACAGGACTTCTCCACACGGCAACGTTCACTCTCCGCCCTCTCTGCGAACACGATCCGCCTCTCTTTCTCGTCGAAGCGTGACTCCGGGTCGCACATCCCACAACAGCAGCAGCAGGAGCGGCCTACCCGACCGGAGTTGGAGGGCAGGCCCAGCTACGACCACAAGCGGAGCACGCAGTTCGACGAGTACATGGCGCGGCGGATCAGCGAGAGCGGCATGAGCCTGAAGAGTAGCGTCGAGCGCGCGCTTGGCGGGGAATTCGGCCGGGAGGATAACCCGAGCAGCGGGTCAAGGGACAACATTGTGAGCACCGGGACTGTGGCGAGTCTACAGGCAAGGCCCAGGGGGAACTCGCTGGGCAGTCAGCCGAGCTTCGAGGTCAGCATCAGTAGTGTTACGACCCCGACGCGGGACCTGAGCATCAACTCTGGCGCCACGGTGCCGCATAGCCTCGTCAGCGTGCCCGAGGCGCACGAGGAGGAAGAAATTCACACGCAGGCCGCGCAGGGGAGGTCGGCAGGCGTCGGGGAAGCCCACGAAGCGCTTTTGAGGAGTGGTCCTGTGTCTAGGAACCATTCGAGAAGCCCCCCTGATTGCCCAAGGATAGGGCATGTGAATGGACTAGAGGACGTCGGGCTAGAGAGTCGGAAAAACGAGGGACCCATGACGTGATACCCCTTGAATAAAGAATTTTACGAATTTGAAACTTCATTGCGAGCTCAATTCAATATCTGAACGAAGTGCGAAATGGGTATGCTTAGCGAAGCCAACTATGGTTTGGAAGTGCTGTAGGACAGATTGTCTAGTTGTGCATTTGCCTTTCAGTATTCTTAACGAAAGCATCATAAACTGTTATGCTTTATCAGAGATTACTATACATGGACATCTCAAATAGGTTCGAGAAGGCATACCGTGCTACGAAACGTAGTGCTACCTATCAAGTTTGGCAAAAGCTAGCTGCACCCGAACTTGCATCAGCTCCTATACGTCCTCTTATCTAACCGGGCTATCAGTATACTATCTAGGCTGTGAAGTATAGAGACATCATGGAGCTAGCTACACGATCGTGAGCATGTGGTGGGGTTCAAACCGAGGGCATATTAGACCCACATAGGGTTATCCCCAACCCCTTTTAGGTATTCCTGTCGGGTAAGAAGCAACGACACCATTCGGACCACACGGACTGATGGCGATCTTATATAAGATTACTTACGCAGAATGCTCTTCTCATTTTCAATGCACGGCCCACCGCCGCTGAAGGGCTGCTGAGCTTTCGGCTAAGAAGAGGACTAATAGGGGCTCGCGGCACAGCCCAGGACGCTCGAAAAGCCATGGATGCTCAGGACAAGAGTAAAGACGCCTAGGGCATGGTTGAGGATGTCAAGAAAGCTCACAGCATAAAGAAGCCGAAGACTAGAGCGGTACTCTGTAAGAGGAATGACGGGCATATCAGGCGCCAGCTTTCAGGGGACTATCTGCCTCTATTGCTTGTGCTATTATAGATTGAATGTTTTCAAACTATCAATCCTTAACCAACCCATTGCCCCCAACGAAATTGACATCCCCAGTGTCCAATTTGGAACTTGCATGTGCTTGGTTGCGTCTCCACGCCGTGCTGTACCTAGACCATACCCGCAAAGAAGATATAGAGAATGTAGGAGCATGCAGATATAGTGTTTGCAGTTATACGTTGCAATTAAAGTCACTGCTGCATGCATGCACACTTGAAGGATTAAATCTTAAATGGCACCGTTATGCTACGAAAATCGAACCATATGACCAATCATGAAAGTCAATATCACTTATAATATCTAGAGGGTTGGCAGCAGCGTGTTTCTGATGGGTGTCTTTCGGCCGGATTTTTGCTTGCTGGGGAGCATGGGCGAATGTGACATTTTGGCAGATTGAGAGCCAGGGGCGCTTGTCAATTTATAAATTTATAAATGCCCGAAGTGTACTTAATCAAGTCAAATATCGTGTCTGCCAGGATACAATCTTGAGTGAGCATGACGACCTAGGTGGTTGTCTGGGCTATAGTCTTTGTCGGTTTCTAGTATTCGTACTGTAGCATATCTGTTGCACTCGCGACCAGTGCGGGCATCTTTATTGAACCCCGGATATTAACAAGCCCGCAAGACGCCTGTAGTCGTGGGGGACGTCTTTGTAGGTCCATGAGTCCGGATATGTGGCCAGGCGATGCAATAAAGCAGTATGGTTGGGGTTTATTAGACGTGTCGGACGGCGACGGTGATGGGCTCGTTGGCTGTTTAGACGCGTCAGAACGCGATGGTGACGGGTCTCGACTTATTGACGGTGACGTCGGTAATGATAGAAGCACAGAACGGTTGGACGACGCTGCTGCTGCCATTTCCCCTTTCCGCTCCCGTGCTGGAACATAAAAATTGATTCGTGGCATTAAAATGATTTGAAAATTTTGATATTCTCACTAAGGCATGTGGCTGAGGCGGTAAGGCCACGAGCTGTTGCCACTAGAAGGAATACTCCAAAATAATAGATTATAGTACTACAGCAGGTAGTGCATGCAGGAGACCAAGCTACCTGATGCGGCAAGGCTTGTAAGTTGTCACAGAAATGAATTTGTGCTAGGGCGATCGTGGTAGAGCTGCCCAGGACCTAGGACACCTCGCGTTCTGGGAGGAATCCCCCAGTACACGTTAGGGCCTAAGCACAACTTTTTCAGGGCCATGGAGCTCTAGGACTGCTCCTGTTATAGGACGTCAGTCCTGTCCAACGAATTGTGCTAGACCTTGTCGGCGCAATAGAAACCCCTTGCTGCATTCAAGGTACGGCGCTGCTACCTAAGACTAATGCAATTTTCAGAAGCGAGACCGACGCTTGATTTACGCAACGGGCGTCGGTCAGAGAGGATATACTAGCCGTATATTTTCCTGGCCACATATCGTCCCAACCGCATCGAGCGGACCTTGTAGGCGAATATTGTCAAGCTCGGTGAATCATTATCGTGCTAGATATTCAATATAGTTCAATGTCAAGGGTCTCCGCGTACATGTACCATACATATTATCTGCAGAGCTTGCATATTGTCATAGTTAGGCTGACCGCTAGGAAAGAGTGTATAGAGTGTGAAAAGGTTAAATTGTCTTGAATGATCTGGGCTCTAGAGAGCGGCGGCTAGAGGGCTCTATATATAGCGTGGGAGCCCCGGAAGAACGTTCCGGCGGGGTGCCTACACGCTGATGGGTATTGATGACTAAACAAGTTACCCCTATTCTGCGACACATATACAGTTACTTATTTCGTTATCATAACGTCGACTAAACGGTGGAGATGAACAAACCACCCAGCAAAAGTTCCGATGAATCCACATACAACACAGTAACAGCAACATCTGAAGGGATAAAATAGGAAAGAGCAACCCAGAGACTCCTAAACAAGTCATG
The DNA here is from genome assembly GCA_004155055.1 of Monosporascus sp. CRB-8-3. NCBI lineage: Eukaryota > Fungi > Ascomycota > Sordariomycetes > Xylariales > Monosporascus > Monosporascus sp. CRB-8-3. The sequence goes on along the minus strand of QJNZ01000301.1, from coordinate 43,204 downwards.
CCGGCGGCTTCCCCTTTTCCGGGTCTGCTGCATGGCTGGAGTTCCACCACGCAATCCATTTCCTGAACCACGAGCGGTTTCCTGTGGATTCAGCATGGTTGTCCACTACCGATTCCTGATAAACCCCAGGTTTCTCGTCATCCGAACTTGAAAGCTCTGTTGCAGAAGGTGTTGGAGAATAACCACCGAAATTTTGTGCCCCGGAGTCCCCCGGCTTCAAGACGGACTCTTTCAGGTCTCGGTAACGTACTAAAATCCAAGACAAGCACTCCACTAATACCCATGTGAAGACGAAGGCAACGAAAATACACACTAAGAGCCACCTGAGTCCCATACCATTTAAAATCATATTCTCTTTGTCCGGAACTGCGAAGACTGCCTGGACGGTCTGTGAGTAACAACCTAGGAAATAGCCCGAGGATTCTCCCTTACTGCCGACAGTCCGATTGGAAGAAAAGTGATCGTGAGGTATGTCAGTTTTTCGATGGTCTTGTTCTGATCGATCGAGATTCGGCTGTCTCTCAGGGTCAATACGGCACAGAGCTTGACAATACATTGTCAGTACACGCCGCGGTAAGGTGCACGGGACGATGAAGCCCACGGAATCCCTGTATCTAGTGTTTAGCTCAACCTTGTTCTCAAGCTTAACACTGATCGCGATCAACTCGTTGAAGCTTGTCTCGAAGCACTCGATATACTCCTGGCACATTCTCTCCAGTTGTTCGCTTCGGTTTCTGGCATCCTGGAGACGATGAGTCTAGCCTGGAAACAATATTCGGCGACTGTCGAGCTCTCGGGAGCAATTACCTCATTGATCTGTCGCATGAGCTCCTCCTTGGCTTGCTCAATCACTCTGATGGATCCTAATAGTGTGTTTCGCCACTTCCACAGAGACTCGAGACACCAGAGCCCCAGCTTCAACCGAGGAATGGAATGCCTGTCTCGTTCCCAATTGACTTCGTCCTTGATAAAGCTCCCATGTGCGGTGTTAGGCTCTCCAATGCAATTGCCTCGGGTCGTACATACCGAAAGGTTAGGGAAAGCGACAAAATGAGTTGTGGTACGTTTGTACTTGCGGGCCATCTCTTGACTCAGCAGTCCCAGCACGAGTAAGAAGACAAGACATCGGGCGGTCTGAGGCTGATGTATGAACTGATTCCACAGCTCCTGGGCTACTTGACCGAGTCTTTTCAGCTTACCATTTGAGATGAGGCTTGTGATTATGCTGCACTTGCTGAAATCACCAAAGGAGTTCGTGGACAGGACGATTGAGGAGAGTGTCAACACGACCCTATGGGGATTGCTACTCTCTGTTTCGAATGCGTGGCGATTTATGTGTTTAAGATCTCTCAGAAGACTCTCCGGTAGCTCGATAGGCCCATCGTCGCTGGAGTTATCCTGGTCTTCATAAGGTTCGGAAATATTGTCGTTGTCCCTGGATTTTTTCTGTATCCGGATAAGTGACCAGCTCCTGAGCGTGATATTCGCAACCCATGGGTCCCTCTTCTGGCAAGAGAACATGGAAACTCTGAGCCTGTAGTTGGCCAGGCAATCAACCGACTCTGGGTGAAAGACGTAAACAAGGAGTCTGAGGAGGGGATCTCGAAGATCGGGAGAGGTCCTGTATTCCGTGTTAGTGAAATTCCAATACAGACTGCCAGTCGATAATCTCACAATAGTCGGTGCTGCACCTCTTGATCCACAAGCTGGAGGAATGAATAAGTATCTTATCTATCGAGGGGGAGGGCTTTGGATTTTGCGTACGCTGTCAGAGAGAGCCTTGACCACTTTTAATTTGTCGTACTCTGGCTTTGATTGCTCGGGCTCGTCCAAATCTGTATTGTCATCAAGGCTGGCCAAGTTGTCCACGGCGTCTGCATTCTGGATCCGGCCGACTACTTTCAACTCATACTGCTGAGGCTGAGTTTCATCTGGGTTCACCTGTTCGAGGTTCTTGGCTTTAATGTCAATCACCGAAATCAAGCCGAGACCGGCCGCTTGTTTGATCTCTTCGGTTTTGATGTCTTCTGGGGTGTACGGATGATTCTGTAGCAACGGGGTGGGAGACTCGCTGTCACGCATTTTGTTTCTTTTCTGCCGCTGGCTTGACCGAGAGAGCGCAGCTAGTAGAGTACCTGGAATTTTGAATTAGCAATATTGGCCTGTTTATATCGATCCGGCGTGTCTTCCAATGAATCGAAAAAGTCTTCCGGGTGGTATCGGCGCGGCGGCCGGAAGCGGGTCCAGTCTATTGGTGGCGGCCCGTTGTTCAGCCCTGTGAGGCGATCCAAAGAGTCCAGCTGCATCTCCGACAGGCCGTTAACAGTCAGAGGTCCGCCTAGTGGCCGACAAATGTCCTGGGAATATTTCCCTTTCTTCTTTGTGGTCATTGCGCTAATCGGAGGCTGACTTCCATCTGCGTTGTACGTTGGAGAGTTGGATTCATGGCCCGCGTCATTCTCGTCGTTTGTGCTCACATCCTCATGTTTCCCTCTTTGCTCTTTGAGCTTCGAGGCATACTTAATATTCTTCTCCCAAATATCCATTAGAGTTGAGCCCAGGACAGCGGTTGCCTCTGAACGGATCCAACCGCAGCGCGCAGCTGGGTTTGTCCTCTCCCAGCAAGGGACGAGCGACGCCTCAGAGGTCAAGAACTCGCAGGATTTGCTCTTGAATTCGTTAACCTCTTCCACCCACCGTTCTCGCTTCTCCGGGTCTTCCGGATCATATTTCTCCAAGTTGGCGACAACCAAGCGACTATGATGGCACAAGGCGTGTAATTCCCACGGGCCACCTGTATCTCCAGTCTCGCCGGGAGGGAGCAGACCCGGGTTGATGTGTCGTGTAAAATCCCGTTCCCTGATGCGTTTTATAGACGGATAGGCGATTGAGGCCTCACTTCGATCTCCAGGCCGAGACACGCGACCACCAAGTTCGAGCGCCTCCGCCAGAAAGGCCAGCCTATCAACAATCTCGTCCTCTGGTAAGTACGGCTGCTTGGAGGACACCTTGGCAGCTAGTATTATCCTAGATGTCGTCCTCAGTATCTGAACCTTGCGCTCGAGATGTCTCCCTCCAAAGGTCTTTGGAAGGACTCCCTCTTCGACAAGCTTCAACACCGAGCCGTGATGGCACCATTGCAGCAGTGCCTCTCTCTCCTTTGTTGTTCCATCAAGTCCGTAACCGTCGGAAGGAAGGCGATAGCTGTCGGAAGGAAGGTAGCATTGGTCGGATAATGGGCAGTCCGCGAGTTCCAATTCCTGCATTTCCCGTTTCCACTTTTTGGTAACTCCATTATGCTTCTGGAACACATACCATAACGTTATCATGACATAGTAGTAACGGGTCGACCCTCCCATGATATTGATAGCCGGCATCAAAACGGCCTTCCCGTCTGGTTTGTTTGGTATGATCATTGTACGGATCAAGTAATCTACAACCCTCTGTATCCGATCGTTGATGAGCTCGCACAACCCAGTGTTCGGATCGATTTTAGAAATATCTGGGACTGATGCTGCAGATTGGATTTCTTGATGCCCATCGCTGCGGACACCCCGGTCATCTTTGTTTGGATCTTGGTACTGAGCTAAGAAGTCATGAACTCTGATGAGGAAGCGGAGTTTCCAGCTTGATATATCGCTAGATAGTGAATTTACTAGTAGGCAGGAGTGAGACAAAACGGATGCATTTGTCACTTACAACAGAGATTCCAAGTCAACATCTGCCTGAAGGAAAATGTTGCCCACTGAAGCCAAGGGCCCAACTGTCTTTTTCTTCTCATCAGAGCCTTCCGTCTCGTACTCGTTGCCAAAGCTTTCCGGGATCAGATCGACATGCAGGATTTTCTCCAAGCAACGGGCAATCAACTTAACCTCGGAAAACTCCGAGATGGAACAAAACTTTTCGTTTTGCTCTAGAAAGATGGTTTCCCACATCGTGCACATTGCGTTCTCGCTTGTGGGGTCCACTCCGACGTACTCGAAGATCTCTTCGGAGCTTGGGGGGTCTGGGAAGTCATCGCTGGACTCATCTTGTAAACAAAAAGCCGCAACGAATACCTCTGTTCTCGAATCAGCGTTTTTGTTTTTTTCGAGGGGAAATTTGATGACTTCCGAGTATGTCGGGTCATGAGCCTCATCCTCATGGGTAACTTCGACGGTTTCATATCCATCACTGCCATCTCGCTTTAGCCTGAACAGTTTTATCACCAAACTGAGATCAGGGTACTTCTTGGCTGAAAATCTCACCGCCTCCGTCCTTTTCACCCCCGAGTGCTTACTGTCGCTCGGATTTCCGCCACGACCCGTCTGGGGGACCATTGTGTAGAACTTGGTGGGACCACCTATTCTAAGGACGAACTCGCTGCCCAGACCGAGTGGGTGGCAGTAAGGGATACTAGGCCGACATTGTGACTGTATCCTGAACACCTGGTAGATGAACCGGCCCTTTGCAAAGGAGAAGAAAGCACAGGTGCCTGCTTCTCTAACCTCATGTGTGTCGTTGGTGGGCTTATTCCCTCCGGTCTTTGCCGGCTCGACCTTAGAGTTCTTGCTGGGCTTGTCCACAGGAATCGATTGCGCGATATACTCGTGGAATGGCCACCGGTAGTTGAAGCAGCCGCGTTCTATCATAGGGCCGAGACCGACACTGTGGCCGTCCTTGTTGACGGTGGCGTCGCCTTGGGGTTTGCGTTGGTGGATCGGCGGGGCTGCTTTTAGACCAAATGCAGACTTGCCTCCGATGGATCTTTGTCCCCTGGCGAGTGCAGAATTCAGGGAATATTCGAAGTCTCCTCGTGCGAAGACAACGCTGTACTTTTTGGACCTCGACGTAACTTGCAGGAGCTCGCCTCCGTAGTTGCAGGAACCGGAATAACCATCAGCTCCAAAGTCGAAAGAGCAGGCTGTGCGGTTGGAGAACTCGGAGTAACTGACATATGTTGACTCTGGATGGAGATCGTACATGAGTTTCAAGTGACTAGAAGGATATAGAAGCTTCGGTACACCTACCACGGAATTCACGGCGGAGCTTATTGAAGGACTTTTTGACATCTATCTTGTCCCCTGTTTCCTCCGAAGCTTCAGAGCTCTGACTCTTCGTTGTTGAGCTTTTGGCGGTCATATTGAAAAGCTTTCCGAATGAGAAACAGAAATTCCAGTATGCGGCCACCGGCGTGATTGAAGCTGGGCGCAATCAAGGGCCAGAAGGTGTTACAACTGGATCACGCGGGTCTGAGGAGATGGCACTAAATCGAGAACATATGGGGACAACTATAATCCCTCTTATCTGCAGCGCTGAAAATACAGGATAATGAGAATGCATTGAGGTTGTGCCAGCTGTCTATCTAGGTGGCAGAGGCCTTATATATACACAACACTGACGGGAGACCATGTCACTGTACTTGTTAGCTAGACTTTGACCCTCAATCCAACATGCAATAAGTGGCTCAGCACTGGGGGCAGGCAATACTAACTACCGCGTCATTCAACAACCAAGATGAGCTGCGGCCTTTCGATAAGTAATACCATACAATTGTCATTAGTTCGGTGTTCGGCCTGTCATATATCACATAGACTTAAGCAAATTTTGGATAAAGTCCCCCCATAGTGGACAAGTTTCGTGCTGATCTTCCGTCGTTATTGCAGTGTCAGCGAAACGAGGCGTTCAGTTCCCTGTTGATCGATAGCTGAATTGAAGGCTAGCGTAACACCCCGGCTTCACTCTTTCAAGGAGGCTCCGAGCCTTGCCTTTGCACGTAGAACGCTGGAGGAAGTTCAGCCAAGACTGCATGGGACTACCCAGTCAGGCTCTGGACAAAATAGTTGGGACATCGTGCAAGAGCATGAGGCGGTGGGGTGTCCCAACTAATTTGTCCAGAGCCTGCCAGTCTAGAATTGAAAGATGGCTTATGCCAGGATGCCGGACAAACCGAGCACACCTCCTTTCTCATGTCACAGTCAATATATAGCGCTATTACTAGCAATGCAATAGCGGCGTCGCTTTGCGACATCTCATCATCTAATTGGACGGGCCCAGACGCCCAAGGCTTTCTACTAACGCGTAAGGAGTGGAGTGGGTATAATTCGCGAGGTCGACCTTCTCGGCCAAGTGGTATTTTCCATCATAGACGGATGTTGCCATATACGTGCATGTATCTTTGGGAAATCTGTGCGTCGCATCCATGCAAGAATCCCTTTTCGTAAGAGTCTAATGATAAGCTGTTTTCAGACAACCTCAGAGTCTCTCCGGAGTAGCACAAAAAAAGTTTAGTTGTGCCAGAGTTAAAGCTGACCGGAAGAAAAGATTGCATATCGAGTGTGGGAAGTGATAATTGTCTGTCGACCAATTCCTCCATACTCACCCCAAAAAGGTGGTGGGAGTGTGCGTTTCGATGTTCAGAATAGGGGCATCGATCAACAACGCAACGAGTATCCCGCTCGGTTAGAGCTGCCGGCCTCCAGGGAAACGAATCGGAAGGCATTAGACATACATAGAAGCCCAACATGCTGCTCCAAACTACGCACCTATGCTTCTGTGTCAAAGACTGTCCTGATTAAATGAGGTCAGTGCTCGCGAGTCCTTGCTATTGAACCCTCAAGTTGTTCAAAACTATGGGAACCTGACGTACCATATCAGGCCTCTTGCTACATACGTCAGTAAAGCCCCGGTTAATAACGCCTCTCCTCTCTGGCCCCCTCAGTGTTAACATGACCGGTAGATTTTGCCCAGGATTTCCCGGCATCGCGTCACGGTAGGTAGGCGGATCGACCGGCAACTTAGTTCCTGGGGTAGGAGTAATATTGAAGACCCACGGGATGCGCATGATAGCTGCAGCGAAGGAGCGTTCAGCGACGTGGTGACTCGGACCTGGGGATCGATGTATGACTGAATGATTAGCAGAACAGATAAGTGGACAGGCATTGGGCACCACAATAGCGCACAGCGAATTACTTACACACGCGGCGGCCAGATCCGAAGGCAAAATGATCCCTTTGTAAAACGTCCGGGGAATTGATGCTCTGCATGGCCTATGTATATCAAAGATAGCTCTGCTACATTTCTGGGAGTCGGGAAGGTCCAGTCCACTGTGGTATTATCATGCGCATATCGCTCTGGGTCTTCATGCCGAGCATAATCGCGCCCAATTTCCCTGTTGTTTCCATGTGAGATCCATGGGAAGGAACGCATTATCAGATATGTGGCTTACGTACCATGCATTTAGGTACAGATTCGCTCCCTTCGGGATACCGTAACCTTATACTCCAGCTCACGCGTTATTGTGTAAGCATGACCGAGAGCGACAGGAGGTCGCCCGCGCCAGACATCCTTCATCGGACGCCTCACGTACGGTCTCTGATCCAGATCAGAGAAAACGGGTAGCCGATCCTTGACGACGCGGTCTGTAGGAGCTCCTTAGCTCGGAATCCTCTAAGCTGCAGAGAGGCCCAGTGTGATATACCGATCTATTCTTGACCTTTTCTTTTGCACTTCTGGGAACATTAACCTGGGGTCCATTAATGACTGTGTCTATATTCAACTCTTGGGGTTCAGATTTAGCACTCGTATTAAAAACGGCTTGCTTGTATGGGGTGGAGACCGCCTCACCGTATCTGAGGCTCCCATTAAAAGCATCAACGACACGTATGCAGCCTCTTCTACTTGCTCAAAACCAAAGTGCTTCTCGTCGTCAATGACCATATGGGGAAGAAATGTCCGTAGAACTGAATCCCGTCGGGGCTTCTGCTTCCCCGCCCGCGGTAGAAGACGGTGAAATTAATTAAGATGGGGACCTCCCAATACTCCAATGGAAGTGGGAATTGGCTTACCTCCAAGCGCTCTACGCACCACCTGCAGTCCCTTTGGAATCTAGCGCGTCCCGTTCCCAGGGCTTCATGCATAGGCAGCCGGTCCAGCACAGGAAATACATCAACGATGTGTGACCCAGGCAGCGTCCCTATATTTGTAGGCTTGCTATATGGCGGCCTCAATAGAAACCATGTACCTTGCCTATGAGTGAATCTGCTTTCCAAAGAATTCATTAGTCCCCAAATGCAAACGAAACAATTGAGTTGCGCCACACCCACAATGAATATATTCATAGTGGGACTCTGGGTATCTGGAATCTGGCAAGGTTTTGGTCCGGCAATGCACATGTGCGATGATCAAATCTCTGGAAAAAACTCCAGCCCGAAGATCTGCGATGAAAAGTTGTCGTATGTGTAACCCCCAGTACTCAATAGACTCTCAGCCGATTGACCTATTGAGGATTGTTCGCGATTTCTTGCGGAAACTTGGCTGCTTTAACGTGAACGAATCTACTTAGAGGATGAGAATAGGAAACTTGACAAAGTTATGAGACCCTGACATCACACACTGAAGCATATACGACTGAAGGAAGAAGATTTATCAGGTTGACCTCTAGAAGGTCCTAGCTAGAAAGTGAGGGTAGCGAACCCTCCTTAAATACATACAAAAACAGTCACAGCTAAGAGGGTACTGTACCCGTGATGCCTAAATCAACCCCTGTGGGTTGTTAATTAGCTGAATCTAAGAGTTATCTGGATTTGATATACCCCCCTAGCTGTTAGGAATTAACAGTTAAAGCTTTTACGATATTAATCAGTTGCCCAAAAAGGAAATATAATAGTGGTTAGCAACAGAAATACGTAAAAGAAAAAAAAGGGGATCTGGGTAGCCCGAGTAATTTCTTTAGGGAAGTTACTTAGAATACCCCGGCTTTTGATTAAATTCGAACTTATGTTTTTAGGTGTTAGGACTTAACGTTATATTACTAGATTATAAAAACTTTGTTAAAAAGTTTCCTTATTAATTTTACCTTTAAGGTTATTTAGGTATAAAGATAGAAGGTATAACGGAATTAAATATTTAAACGGAAATAAGGGCAATAACCCTTAGTTATTAAACAACAGCAAAGATAAAACAATATTTTCCTAGGTTTTTTTAAGTTTTAAAACGACGTTTTAAAAATTTAATAGCCGAACGAATTCCTGATATTATTATAAATTAAATGGTTTAATAAATCTATTTGTTATTATCGCTTTAATTAGCGTTTATTCGATTTTGATTTTCCCTATAACGTAAATTTTTCGAAACTAATAATTATAAATATTAACGTACTTTAGCTTCGTAATTAGGCGTACTATTTTTTCGGTAACTAACCGTATCGTCTATTTGTTATTTACTTAGATAACCAATTTTTTATTTAGTTTTAAACCGATAACTTTAAAAAACCTTTGCATAAAAAAGGTTTCCTTAACGGTTTGTAATAAGGCTAACAGCTTAACCTCCGTATTTAAGGTGGTAACTATATCCTGTTTATTTATTTGCTAAACGATAAATTTTCCGAAAAGTGATATTACAAAGCTTTAAAAACTTTTACGGTTAAGGTTATTCGCAAAAAATACGTTATTTACGTATAATAATAATTATACGTTAAGATTTTCGTCGTTACCGTATTATATAACGAAATAATGCGTATAATAACTATAAAGTAAGGCCTTATTAATAACGTTAAAATAAATAAAATCTGGGTTTTTATTATATCGTAATAAATAGAAAACAACTTTTGTTATATCTGGGCGAATATTAATCGTTTTATATAATAAGCTACCGATTTTTTCGAAATACAGCTTTTTCGACGTTATAAACGTTTTGCCTATATATTCCTTAAAATCCTTTTATTTAAGGATTTTAAAATAACGTTTCTTAAATTTTAAAAACTCGAATTACAAATATATCTTTTCTTAATAATCGTTTTATATTAACTACAGTTTCCTAACCGGGCGGTTACGTAAAATACGTATCTTTAAAAACTATTATAGCTTTTTAAGGTCGTTAATATAAAAACGTTACTTTAATTTCGTAAGGATTTTTTCCGTACGTACTATATTTCGAATCCTATATATCATAGTTATATCGTTAACGTAAAAAAATAACGTTAACTAATTATTAGTTATAATGCATAAATTATCCGGAACGGGTTTTAAACCTAATTCCTTTATACTTAAAAATAAATCTCGTTATTACAAAAATAATAATCGTTTTAAGCCGTATAAAACCTTTAAAAACTTTAAATAATAGCCCGGACGTACAAATCCCTATAGGAAATATACGTATACCAGCTTATCGATTACGTTATATAAAAACGCGTTAATAACGTTAAACTAACGGAACTTAAAGTTAAATCGGGTTGTTATAATTATTAATATGCGAAAAAACTTTTTTATTAATATAAAAACGTATACGTTAAAATCCTTACGGAATTAAAGGTTACCTTAAATAATTACCTTAGCTTTAAATTTTTAAAATATTCCGTATTTATTAAATTTATAAATAAATATTTATATTAACGGAAAAATAACGTTAAAGCTTACGTTATTAATTACGTCTTAAAATATAATAACTTTAACTAACTGCTTTACTCGATATATTTAATTTTACTCTTATTTTACAGCCGCTTTTTAATTTTTTACGTACTTATATTACATAGCTTTAAACCAGTTTCTAAACGGGAAAAAAAGTTATCCCGATAAAAACGGTTTAGCTTAATCGTTGCCGAAAATATAGTATTAAACGCGGTAAGATATATATTACGTTTTTCGAATTTTAACCTATAATTCGTATTAACCGAAAATAGCTCTTTTTTTTTTCTGCTTCGCGTTTTAAATTTAAAGATAACTGTTTAATTTAAAAAATTTAGCTTAGTACGGCATTACCGTAACTAAAAAAAACCTGGTAATATAATTTAAACTTTATCCGGCGTTAACGTATAAAATTATTAATAACCTAAATCTTCAAAATTTGGAATAATTTCGGATATAAATAAATAAAACTATATAACCTTGTGTTTCGAATTATCCGTTTTATTAAGGATATATTCGGGGTTTTTTTCGGGATTATTATTAACCGCCGAATTAAAGGAATTTTCGTTTAAATACAAATTATAGGCTTTATTAACTTTTACCCCCTTAGTTTTTTGTAAATCTTCCTAATTAAAAAGGTCCGTAATTACTACGATTATATCATATATAAGTTCGTTTTCGGAAACGTTTTACGTTACCGTATATTTTACCCTCCTAATAATGCCTATATCTAAGAGATTATTACTAAAAACAGCTTTTAAAGTTTTTAAAAAGGTTATTATTTTAAGTAGGATTAGGATATTATTAATCTGGTTATTTAACTCCGTAATTTCGAATGACGATTTTTATTATTCGCCATAATATAGTTTCATTTCGTTAAAAGTAACGTTTTTAATTATAATAACTTGTTATTGCGAAAAAATCCATACCCGATATACGTTATTAATTACGTATTCGACGAGATAACCAATATATGCCTTAAGATCCATCTTTTTTAAACGCTCCGCTTCTCGACAGGCCGCTTCCGTAAATACATAAGCCTTTAATCCGAAAAAAATAACGTTCGAAACGTTCGTTTTCAAACCTTTTTCGGAAATAAATATTTTATCCCTTTCAATTATCCATTTGTTAAAAACCTGGATAAATATCTTCCAGTCTAAGGCTTTAATAAGTATACAGTTAATAATATATATAACTATTTCGACAGTTTTAAGCTATAAATTAAAAGGAAAGTTATTACTAATAATTAGGTAACGTATTTTCGTAATAATTACGCCCCCGGCGCGTTTTTAAACGTTTACGGGCTCTTTAATATATAAAAACGAAGGCTTATAAAAAATCCTTATATTTATAAACCATTTTCGGAACTTTTTTCCGAAAGAAATTTCGCCGTCAGATATAATCGTCTTAACCTTAATATAAAACTACCTTTTAAAAAAAACGATTATATTTATTAAAACAGTAAAAACGTACTTTTTCCGTTTTAAGGTATAGCTAATCCTAGCCTTAATAATAGGGCAGGTAATAATTAACGCTTTTATATATCCGTTAAAGGCGTTACTAAATTCGAAAAAATTAACGTATATCGTATTAAAAGGTTTATGTTTTTTAATTTGTATTTTTCGCAAAACCTTTTTTCGTATTTTCGTAATAATATAATTTTAACAGTTAATTTTTAATAGTAGTTAAATCTTCGTTCCGGTAACTGCTTGTATTATTTTTTTAAAAGCTTTCGGGCTTAGGTAAGTTAATTTTCGGTATTATAACGTAACGTTTTTTTTTAAAGATTTTAAAAAAAAGTAAAAATTATTTCCGTAAAGTTTTTTTTAATTAATTAGTTTCGGCGGAAAAAACTTTTGGACTAAAGGTTCCGTATCGACGTCTTTGTTTTTGTTTTCGAAAACGACTTCCTTTTCGAAATCGCTTTCGTTTTCCGGGATAATAATTTCGGGTTTTTTAGTTACCGTAAAGGTTGCTAAAATAACAATATCGTTATCGTTATTCTTAGCCGTTACTTTAATATAATATATAACGGGTTAACGTTTAATCCAGTTAATTTTTGTTATTTTCGTTTTTAACGCCTTATAATATATAACGTCGGTTTCGTAGTTTTAATAAATCCCAGCCTGCTAAAAAAATTTATATAAAGTTAAGTTAATATGCATTTTAAGGATATATAGGTATCCCTTTAAAAAAAAGGTGCTGGATTTTTCTGCCGGGATAGTAAATAAGATCCTTCGTATACCTTTGCCGAAAATATCGAAATATTTTCCTCCGGCTAAAATCCTTTTTCCCACCTTAAAAGGGCTTATATTTACGAAGTTAACCTTATAATTTCCAACGTAAAAATCCGAATAAATATTTAAAAGCATAAACCTTTTTAAGCTGTATCCGGTAATAACGCTGTTAACCTATAAATTCGTCGGGAATTTTGCTATAAAAAACGTTAAAATAAATTAAGAAGCTTATAACTTTTTTTTTTTTTTTATATACGTTTAATAACTGCCTTTTGCCAAAAAATAACCTTCGAAATACGCTTATTAACCTTTTTCCTAATTTTAGAATTTTCGGTCCACCTATCGGGTTAAACGTTTTTATTAATATAAAAACATCTTTTAAAATAATACAGCTTTTTACAAAAATATTTTAGCGTAAAACGGTTATTACCGTTACCGTTTCCGTTATTCCGGTTATTATTATTCCGGTTATTATTCTAATTATTACTCCGATTATTATTTAAAACGTTTTAAAAAAGTCCCGTCTAACTAAAAGTCTTTCCGTTAAAGGTAACATTAAACGCTTCCCGTAACATCTGTTTAGCAGTAACGCCCTATACCTTCCGGAACTTCATATAACTTCGGAATTGTTCCATAAATTTCTGTACGGGCGGTAACTTAAAGGGGTTTTTGCCCTTAAACATAGTTTCCTCCACCGCAACCATCTAGATAACAAAAAAATCGGGTAAAAAAACGTTTACAGCCTTTAAAAAATCGAGGTAGCCGTAATAACCTACAACAGCTAAAATCTAAAACTTTTCGGCTTTAATATACGCTTTCCAATAACTAAAAAACCATACGTCTATATAGATCCTGTTAATCTTTAACGTTTGCCTGTATCGAATATTGACCTTATAGATCCGAACGTTATTACTAAGCTTAAATTCGTTTTTTAAGGTTATTAACTTTTTTCGAAACGTCGTTTTTTTCCAATATACCTAATAATAATCAAAATAAACGGATTAATTAAGGAACGAGTTAACTTCGGCGAACGCCTTTTCCTAGGTAATATAAAAGGTTTGCTTCTTATTATACGACTTTAAGGCCTTTTTATACTTCGAATAATTGGGCGTATTAAAAGCTAACTTATTAATTACTTTATTTTAAAAGTACTAAGGCTTAAAAAGAACCGGTATAAATAATAAAGGTAATATTTAAGCTGCGTTAAAGTTAATATATATCTATAACAAGCTAGCTTTTATGTTAACGTAGAATTCGAAGGTATTATACTCCTTAAAAGTCCCCTTTTTAAAGAGATACCTCGGGGTTTACCTTAAAGAGTAGCTATTAAGGTTTATTAATAGGGAAAAAACCATGGCTTTAAACGTAATACAGGAAAGATAGGTAAATTTGGGCTAGCAAATAACCGCTTAGCAAAAGAAGTTTTTAATAAGTGACAGCAGTAAGTTACAGAGGTATTACAAAAACGACAACGAGGTTACGTATAACCTTAAAAAACGACGTATATAACGTATATATCAAAGTACAGTTAAAAAAAGTGCGGACCGGGCTCATAATTATAAGACCCTAACATCATACACTGAAGCATATACGACTGAAGGAAAAAGATTTATCAGGTTGACCTCTAGAAGGTCCTAGCTAGAAAGTAAGGGTAGCGAACCCTCCTTAAATACATACAAAAACAGTCACAGCTAAGAGGGTACTGTACCCGTGATGCCTAAATCAACCCCTGTAGGTTGTTGATCAGCTGAATCTAAGAGTCATCTGGATCTGACAAAAGTATTGGACTTCCTTCGGACGTACGGTAACCCAATCGGCTTGCGATACGCTGGTTAAAGCAGTATATGCTACTTTTCGGTGACGTTGAGCGAGGTCAGCAGGGCCGCGGAGCAGAGCAGGTAAGGCGACGCACCTTCCCCTTAGGCTCACTCGCATTAAGAAGCAGCATGTCCAGTGTGCCACATAGCCGCTCGCTGCTCGTGATCCAGCGTGGGCGCTGGGAGGCAGAGGCAGAGGAACGATCGAAAAACGCCCGCCAAACGCACGTTAGTTCCTAGAAGATTAACGAACCACCGAACACTAGGAGGGTCTTCCCTTGACAGCCTGGTCCGAGTTGAGGAAATATTGTGTGTAGGGGCTTATCTGGACTTTGAAAATCTCCCCATAATCTCTAGCTCATCTCTCCATTAGGAGGTGATGCTTGCTCTTCTTTACTTCTTTTACGACCTGACTCACGTTAGTGATGATGGGCTCACCGGGACGTTGTGGAGGATATAGGAGCAGTTCTCTCTTCGCTTCGTAATTCCGCCAAACTGAGTACAGCAGGGCCAGAGCCGCCACCACAAGGGGCTCGCACAGTAGCGAAGGAGACTCCGAAGAGACGTTTCCTAGCATCGATAGAAAGCGCGAAAGCTGGCCAGTGGTAAAGATGGAACAGATCAAAGTGATTAGCGTGAATGATGGAAGTGTATGCACGTCAAAGAGCTTAATATGTGCCACACTGCGAGAGACCTGCTTCTAAAAAGTGTAACAATTATTAATGAATGCAAGGAGAAATACGTTTTCAATCTCAAATATCGGGTTCACAACCTTGACCACTGCGCCTGAAGAGCCAGCAACCCATTTGATTCCCCCCCAAGGGGACCCGGATTGTCTGGTGGACCGAATTCTCGAAAACGTTCCAGAAATTATGTTTTCGCGCTTATGGAGTAGTCAATATTTGTGGGACAGGAGCTTGCTGCCACACACTGGCGCCCCGCAGCCGAGACTACGGAAGTCGTCGCCGAAACAGCGGAGGCGCCCGTCGCGTCCTCCGAACCAGTTGTAACCGAACCTCCCGTCACTCCACGCCGCTCTTACCGAGGCTAACAGCACTGGCACCACTGGTACTAGTCAGCTATGGCTTAACTAGTGAAAATTAATGGGCCTTTGATAGCTTGTAAGGCTAGGCCTAACTCCGGGATACGTGCGTCCAGTGACCCCGCTTAGGTCCGGCAACCAGTTACCATTTGAACACCCGGGGCTCCCGTAGGTGTTGGGGTAATGCGGGGACCATAATGCGGGGACCATAATGCGGGGGCAGACGCCAGGTGCGGGGCCCCTTGTGTAGACGGCCGCCCAGGCAGAGCCCTCGGGGTCTCGGAGATGACGAGCGATGTATCCATGATTCTGCTGCGCACTCCGTGTCTCCCGGAGTCGACAAGGAATACATAATGCCGCTCACAGCGTCGAATATCAGGACACCGTCCTACCTCGTCCAATCAACCAGAAACGGACAGAGTTGGATTCGATATACGCGAGACTACTGTAGCCCAACGCCAGAGCGATAAAATCTCCAATTCTACGTCTGACAACAACCCACCCCCAAAGGTAGAGCAAGCCGTCGGCAGGCCAAATGTTCCCTGCATTCTCGGCTATCTGGAGGGTGAATACCTTTAATTGCCTTGTTCCAAGGCCTCCATTCGCTTGCTGGTGACGGGCAAGGAGGTCAGACGACGGTTTCACTGTTGCCGGCAGCGGTGGTGCGGCTGGTGGCCCTATCGACTTCCACTACCACAACGACTCGCACGACCTCTTCCTTTGCTTGAAGGTAGGAACGTATGTCTGGGCCAATGGCCAGGTTAAGACCCTAAAGGCTGGTGATATGGCGAGCGTTCCGCCCGGTATGTCCAGATAAGCGTTTTGTGTACGGTCATGCCTTCTACTATATGCGATCCTACCTTCTGTGCTGCAGAAAACAATCCACCGGTACCAGATGCTCGGTCCCTACACCAAGTTTTGCGGTCTCATCGTCCCCTGTGGATGGGAGGATTTTTCCGGTTCATAGGCGCGCCCTATGATGGCTACCCTCTCTTTCTGTTCAAGACGAGCGTTCGCGGGAGACGACCATTGGCCCGAGGTTCATGGAGGCGATTGAGAAGTTTTGACGTCGTGCCTGTCTGGAATCATCAAGTGGCCGTGACGAAACCCTATACGGAGACTACGCCCCCAAGCAAGCTTGAACCCTTCTTCCTGAAGAACGGCAGCGGACCAGCATACGTCTTTGGCGGCAACGTCTTGTTGGCATGGCCGAGTCAGCAACGGCCTCCTCGCCGCCGCTCCAAATGGCCGCATTTTCGACCATGTCCACCACTGCCTCCTTTTTAACCATGGTCTTGTGGATGTCACCGTCAACGGCCATAATCTTACGCTAAGCTCTGGGAGTCCATCTATATCCCTCGCGGTATGCCCTTCAAATTCGCATGAGCCAGCGGATTTGCACTGATCGACACTTTCTCGAATCACGCCGGTCTCTGCGAACTTCTACCTAAACTGGGCACTCCCTACAGTGAACCCTTCCCACCTGAAACGGCGGATGCATAGGATCACGGCAAGTTGCTACAATTCAAACAAGATATCGGCTACCGTCTTGCATGGTTGACGGAGGGGATGGTCCAAATAATGGTCCAATTGATGTAATGCTATGTTCTTGGATTCAAGCGCTCCACGTGTCAGATATAGGGGACATCAGTTATATTATCGTATTAGGCTAATTTTCGTATATTTCTCGTACGCGTATAGCTTTTATGTAACCTAACAACGGAACATATATTTTCCGATTAAAAAAAACCCTTTCGTATATAAAACGCGTTTAACACCCCCTATTAACTAACATATCCCTTTAACGCCTTAAAATATTTATAACGTTAATCGTTACGTATTATTACTTCTTAAAACCATAGCTTTTTATTTAACCTTTTCTCCGGCAATTAAATCCTTTTAATTAATTAATTCCTTTTTTAAAAGAGATTTGCTATTTATGCTGTATCCCCCTTGCTATTCGTGCTATGTGCCCCACCTTCCAGCTGACATACACCTGGCATAGCTGTCAGTTTCCAACTAGTTCCACCCTAAGATCCGAAACGTCACGGCCGTACGCGCCACCTTCTTCGGAATTCGGGATAACCGTCATAGCCGAAATAACGCGTTATTGTTATAACGAAGTTGTTATAACTGTTATAAAAGGGTTGCAATTAAAGATAATTGTAACTAAAAGCGTTACAATTGCAACTGGGAGCTGAAAAATGGCAGATCTATGGCGGCTGTAGGCAACTGTTAAAAGTGGGGCACAGCACAAATAGCAAATCTCTTTTAAAATTATTCGTAAAGTATTTCTCCGCCGCTTAAAAGCTTCCGTAATATTTACCAATTTTAATTACTTTTTAAAATACCTAAATAATTCGCGTAATAAAACTTTAATTAATCCATTAACCAGCATATCGTTTATAAGTATATAATCTACTTTAATTAAATCTTTTTTTACGGCTTTTCGTAATTAATAGTTATATATATTTACGTACCGTAATTTTATTTATAACAAAACGACGTTAACGTTAACAAACCGTATAATCTATTAATTATGGTATTATATATTTAACGGTTTAATATTTAAAATAACTTTAATTTTTTAATTAATCGAAAATTAAATAAAGGTTTTTTTATAACTTACGTAAAAAATAATACTTCCGTTTTTATTATAAAAATAATTATTATCTTTTATTTATTCGCCCGTTATTTTATTGTTTTTTTTAATTAACTTTATACCGTAAACTTAGAAACTTTTTCGATTAATTATATTATTTATTAAAAAAAATTATTTTAAATATGTAACGAATTTTAACTTTCGAATTATAACGTTAACGTTTTAATTTCGATTAAATATAATATAACTTAATAAACAGTTTTATAATATAGGTTATTAAGATTCAGGTTAAAACGGGCAAATTAAGATATAGCAAAAAATATATCGGATTATATATTAACCGTTACGTAAAAAATAAAACCGATCTTTTTTTAATATTTATTAACAAAGCTTAAATAAGTTAAATTAAAATTCTATAAGAACTTAACGTTAATTATAGGTATTTTTAAAACGTTATTTAAACTTTTTTTAAAACCTAATTTAATTAATGTATTTATAAAATCGAATTAAAATAATTAAATTTTCTTATTAAGCTTATTTTTAATTACTTTAATACCGAAAAATTATTATAGGTTCTTACTTCCTAAAAAAATATACCGTTTTTAAATTTGCTAAATTAACTAATTAACGAAATTTTAATTTTCCGTATAATATATTATAACGATATCGTTTATAAAAATAAATAAATACCCTTTAATAAATAAAATAATAAAATTTATAAAAAATAAAATTAAATCTTAAATTTTTAAACGTTTTAATAAATTCCTTTTACTAAAACAAAAATAATTTTTTTAATTTATATAATACCTTTTTAATTAAGAAAATTTTATGATATTACGGATATTCTAGAAATATTTTTATATATATTTTATAAAATAATTAGATATTAATAAATACGTTAATAACGTTATATTATTTTAACTTTAACTTAAGTCTAACCGTAATAATAATTAAAGTGTTAAATAACCTTTTAAGGTAAATACGTATATATTATTATAACCGTTTTTTAATTATTAATCGCCCTATATAATAAGATATACTTTGTATTTTTGTAATTAACTATATTTATTAAATTAATAAACGTATATCTATATATTCCTTAAAACTTATTTCCTTTTAATAAAAATTAATTAACTATTTCTTAAAATTACATCTGCTTATAACTTTATAAATAAGCTTTTTTAACTTTACGAAATATTTCCCTTAATAAATATATATTTAACTTTTTATAATTTCGCAGTAATAATAATAAATTACACCTATATATCCGATTTTACAACCTAAAGATTTTATATATTTTCGTATTACAACTTTTCCGATTAAAATAACGCGTATTTCGGGTAATTAACTTCCATAAATTTCCGTAACTTACCGGCTTATTATTAATCGTATTAACAAAATAAATTAATTATTTTACGGGAAACGCAACTTTTTATACTTTATAATCGTATTAATAATTATTTTCTCCTTAGAGAAAACGTAATCGTAAAACTAAATTAAATAAATAAATAAATTATATTATCGATTATTAAATTTTACTAAACCTTAACTTTTTTATAAACTGTCTAATTATACCTTTATCGACAATTATTCTTAACGGAATTCTGAACGGTTTTTATAATCCGGAATAACTGGATAAATTATCGTTCGTAATTTTTTAACTTATATCGATTTAAAAGTTAAATTTCGACGTTTTTAAACCCGTTATTGTTATCCTTTAATTTTATTAATAATTTTTTTATAAGCCGGATATTTTTTGGTATAAGTTTACGTAAAAATCGATTATTTCCGCCGTTTTAAATTAAATCGTATCCGAAAATTAAAGATAAATTCCGATTTTTTCGAAAAAGTTATTAATATCGATAAAAGTATCGATATATTTTATTTAACCGATTATTTTATTTAAGTTAAATAACTTAATTAAAATCGTTTCCGTTAAAATTCTGGAAATACGGAATATTAGGATTTTATATTCGGATTTGGCCGGTATATTTTAATTATTTTAATTAATAAGGGTTTAAAAAGCCCTAAGATTAATCGAGGTTCAAAAAGGTGGCTGGTTTAAAGTTTCTAACCTTTTTTTCTAACTAATATTTAATATTTTTAGTCGTAAGACTGGCGAAGAGTTGTAAAGCTATCTTATACGGATTTAAGGTTTACCGCGAAAAGTTTAATATTTTCTAAGTTATTATTTAAGATTCCCCCTACTAAACTGTAAAGGACATAAGGTTTATTAGGATCGAAGTTTGTCGGTATTGCGTAAATAAGCCTTTTAAGCCGATATTAGTCGAGAAATTACGTATTTACGGGAACCCAGTAATTAGCTTTAAGATAAAGTTTTTCGTAACCGAAATATAATTTATCGTTACCGTAAAAATTATTAATAATTACGGTATTCGAAAATATTAAGTAAAGTATTTATCGTATTAATTATTAATATAATTATTTCGTATCTTTAATTTAGCCTGGATAATACGGTTTAAATTTAACGACCTTGTATTAATAACTATCTATTTAATACGGAACGTATAGAAAACTTACGTTTATAACTTATAAAATACTTTCGTTTTTTATTATTACCTTAAATTAAAGAATATAACGAAAACTTAAAACTACCTTTATTATTTCCGTTAACGTAATAATCGTAATAATTATTAATATAAACGTTAATAAAAATAAAAATTAAAAAAATAAAAATAATTTAAATATAATAACTATATAAAAATAATTAATTTTATACGAATAAACTTTTTTTTAATCTATATATCTCGTACGCCTATATTACTTTAAAATTACCCTTTTTATTTAACCGGTAATTAAATTATTCCGCTTAAATTTTCAGCCTTTTTTTATATTTATATATTTAAATAATTTAAACTTTAATTAAATTATTTTATATATTATAATAACTTTTATAACTTTTTTTATAACATAACGTACTATACAAGCAAATCGCTTATATAAACAAGTCGCTTATTTTTTAACATTTTATAAAAACGAAATCAAATAAATTAACTATAACGTAATAAATTAATTTAAATTATTTAAATTTCTTATCGCCAGATGTCTTTATAACTTCCTTACAAGTACGCGTATTATATCCGGGCTTACCGTAAACGTTATATTTCTGTTCCTTTATTTAAACCCTTTTACGACGATTACCTTTAGCTTTTATTAGCTGTAATTACTTATTACTACCCTTCTTCTTAGCTATAAAAACCTTTACCTCTCTTATAGTAAGCGTTCCCTTTTTTTTAAAAACGTATATTTTTAGTTTTCCGACGTTTATTAAAAACGTAATTCGTTTCGTAAAGGTAACCGTTTTTTAAAAAAAAAAGTAATTTTATACAAAAGTAATAAATTACTTTTTATCAAAAAATTAACCGATTTAACTATCTTTGTCGGCGAACTACTTTAATAATTTTTAATTTTCCTTTATAAATAACGTCCCCGTCGAATCGCTTTAGTAATATTTTTAAAAGTTTTTGCAGGTAAAATAATAACGGAATTGGTAAAGGTAAATAAAAAAACGGTCGGTATAAGCATAATTGGAATTTTTAACTTAAAAAGAACGCGATTAAAATTAAATAAAATAAATCCCGTTTTTATAAATCCGGATTTAATATTATTAATCGTTATAACAACTTTAAATACGTTATAAAAGCCGGCAATAAAATTTTTTTTAATAATATAAATAACGTAACGTTATATAAAACCTTTAATATATAACGAATAAATGCGTTTTAATACGGAAAAACAAAATATATCGAAAAGTTAAAACCGATAAGAAAAATAAGTAGGTATATAAAATATAATAATATTATTAGTTTTGTAATAATTTTCGAATTGGATCGAATAATACCTTTTGTAACCGTCGAAAATAAAAAAACGTTTTAAGTTTTTAATACGCGTTTTAATATGTTTATCGAAATATTTAATTTATTTTAAATCCAGTTTATTTATCGTCCAGCCGTTTTCGTTTATAATAATTTTTTAGTTGGGTAAAAGTAAATTATCGGCGAACTAGCGAAAAAAGTAATTTTTCTCGGTAAAAATAATAAATAAAAGCAAGGCCTAGTTTTAAAAATTAACGGCTTATATTATTATAAACTATTCTTTATTTCCTTATTACGTTTATTTAAATTTTTTACGTTTTTCGGTATTTGTAATTATTATATTTACTGTTATAAAAAAATTTATTAAAAATTTTATATTATCGAAGTTATAAATATCTTTTTTTGTAATACCGTATTTTGCGATTATAACCCGAATAAACGTAAATTATTTACGAAATATTTTTAAATTTTCGTTAAAAGTTTTTTAATAATTTATTTTTCGATTTAAATATATTTTAAATTTTTTTTACCGTTTAACAAAATTAGACGCTTAATTAGTTCCGATACGTATCGCAATGCGTTAAGTAAATAACAAATTCGCCATATTTTTAATATGTTAAAGCCGGATAGGAAACGTTCGCGTATTTAAATTAAGGATTTATTCGATAATCGATTTTTTTTCGGTCAACGTTAGTTTTCGCAAATTAAGAATAATATCGGCTTAATAAGCTTTACCGTTATATCGGTTTTTCAAAATAAATTCGGAAGCGTTATATATTATATAAAGCCGTTTATAACTAAGTTTCGGGTTTCTTTTTTTAATTTAAACGGCTAAGTTTATTTTCGCTTTTTTTATAAGCCGTTCCATATTATTAATATTAAAAAATAAACGATTAAAATTACGTAATTAAAATGGCGTAAAAAATAAGCGATTCGCTTATATAAACGACTCGCTTATATAATACGTTATAGAAAACTATCTTTTATATTTTTAATATTATTTAAAAAAAATAAGCTTTTAATAAACTATACGTTTTAAATAATAATAATTTTATTAATTAATAAATTACAGATTTCGTAAATATTCGTAAATTAATAACTAATTAAAAAATTAATTAACGTTTTAAAATTTAACTTCTATAATATTTATTTTTTCTTTATAACGATAATTATTATAACGTAAATTACAAAATTATATATTTATAAATAAATTTATTTTCTGCTTAAATAATACGTAACCGTAAAACTAAATTAAATAAATAGATAAATTATATTATCGGTTATTAAGCTTTACTAAATCTTAACCTTTTTATAGGCGTTTTACTTTAAGGTAACTTTAAATTACCTAATTATACCCCTATCGACAACTATTCTTACCGGAATTCTGGACGGTTTTCGCAATCCGGAATAGCCGGATAAACTGTCGTTCGTAATTTTTTATATATCGATTTAAAAGTTAATCTTCGACGTTTTTAAACTTATTATTATTATCCTTTAATTTTGCTAATAATTTTTTTATAAGCCGGATATTTTTTAATATAAATTTATATAAAAATCAATTATTTCCGTTATTTTAAATTATATTATATTTAAAAATTAAAAATAAAACCCGATTTTTTTCGGAAAAGTTATTAATATCGACAAAAATATCGATATATTTTATTTAATTAATTGTTTTATTTAAATCGGGTAACTTAATTAAAACCGTTTCCGTTAAAATTTCGGAAATACGGAATATTAGAACTTTATATTTGGATTTAGCCGGTATATTTTAGTTATTTTAATTAATAAAGGTTTAAGAAACCCTAAAATTAATCGAGTTTAAAAAAGTCGTAAAACTGGCAAAAAGTCGCAAAGCAACCATTTTATACGGACTTAAAGTTTACTACGAAAAGCTTAACATTTCTTAAGTTATTATTTAAAATTCCCCCTACTAAACCAGGATATAAGGTTTATTAAGGTCGAAGCTTATCGGCATTACGTAACAGTCGGTTTCGGAATAAGGCTTTTCGCGACTAAGGTACAATCTATTATTACCGTAAAAACTATTAATAATTACCGTATTCGAAAATATTAGGTAAAATATTTATCGTATTAATTATTAATATAATTACTTCGTATCTTTAACTTAACCTGGATAATACGGCTTAAACCTAATAACCTTAAATAATTAATTTTATTAAAACTTTCGATTAAATGTTATAATACTATTTTTATATATAAAATAAATATACTAAACTTTATATAAACTTTAGTAAAAAAATATATATTTAAAGATATAATTATATAAATATATTACCGCTATAAAAATATATATAATAAAAAACGAAAATAACTTAACGCTATTATATATTATAATCGTTTTCTCTTTAATTACACGCCTTAAACGTTTTATACCCCCGTTTTAAACCTAAGTATACGGTATTAAAAATTTAAGTTTAATATTAAAAAAAAAAACAACTATAATATATTTCGAAATTAATAATTTTTCAAAATTTCGTTATCGAATTTAATTACCTATAAAAAAACTTTATCCTAATTTTTTAAAACATTTAAAAAATATTTAAACGTTATAATTAATATATCTTACTTTCGGTTCTTAAAGTAAATATCCTAAATAAAACCTAAATACCTATCGATAATAAATATAATATATTTATATTTTTCCGGATCTTTTTCGAAATCTATAAAATCAATAACAATTCGCTATTTTAATCGAAAAACTCCGTTTTTCAGTTTTCGGCGTATTTACTTTTAACTTTCGCCTTATTATATATTTAATATTTAACTACTATAAGGCTCTTTAAACGCATTCCTCTTATATAAAACTATATCTAAATAATCATTTTAAATCCTAAATATTCTAATCTTAAATATTAAACCGTACCGTTATTAACTCGTAATAATTTCGCTATATATAAATTAACGTTTCGTCTAAAAAAACGAAAGTTATATAAATAACTATTACGTTAATATCCTTATAAACGAACTAATCAAATTATTTATTAACGTAATAATTACCTAATTATATTTATCTCGAATAAAATTATTAACTCCTTAATTATTTTATTAATACCCTTTTTTTCAGAACTACCGAAAAAATACCAAATTATATACGAAATCCTCGCAATAGGCTATATCGTATAAATATAACGCTTTTAAACTCTTAAAATTCTAAAACAATATATTTACTTCTTTATATTTTCTAGTTAAAACAAAATTATTTTCTATATATATTCCGTCGTTTTAAAGCGTTATCTTATAATATAAAAATTTATTAATACAGTTAAAATGTATAACGTCCTATACGATTAAGCTGGATATACGATTAAGCTGGATACTTTTTTAGCTATTTTAACTCCCTATTTTTAATCGTATATTTCTTAATATTAATATTATGGCACGCTTTACAAAAGAAGCAAGGATAAATTTAGCCGTTTAAGTTAAAAAACGATATTTAAAACTTAGTTATAGAAAGTTTGGTTTTATTTATAACGTCCTTTATTTTACCTTATAAACGCGATATAACGGTAAATGCGCCTAAACCGATATTATTCCTCCTAAGTAGAAATTAACGTTAACCGAAGAAATATCGATTATTAACCGAATTTTTAATTTAAATATGCGAGCGTTTTTTGTCCGGTTTTAATACGTTAAAAATATGGCGAATTTATTATTAACTTAACGGGTTGTAAAACGCGTCGGAGTTAACTGGGCGTTATATTTTATTAGACGGCCAAAAAAATTTAAGATACGTTAATTTCGAAAAATCGATTATTAAAGGGTGTTATACGAAAATCCAGAAATATTTCGTAAGTGGTTTGAGCTTATTCGGGTTATTATCGTAAAATACGGTATTATAGAAAAAAATATTTATAATTTCGATAAAATTAGATTTTAATAGGGTTTTTTATAGTAACGGGTATGGTAATTATTAATACCGAAAAACGTAGAAAATTTAAATAAGTTTAGTAAGGAAATCGGGAATAGTTTACAGTAATATAAGCTGTTAACTTTTAAGGTTAGGTTTTACCTTTATTTATTATCTTTACCGAGAAGAATTATTTTTTTCGCTAGTTCGCCGATAGCCTATTTTTACCCGATTAAAGGGTTATTATAAACGATAATAGCTAAACGATAAATAAATTAAATTTAAAATAAGTCTAATATTTCGATTATTATATTTAAATGCGTACAAAAAAATCGAAACGTTTTTTTATCTTTAATAGTTACGAAAGTTATTATTTAATAAAATTCGAAAAATATTGCGTTAATTATAACATTATTACATTTTGTATACCAGCTAATTTTTCTTATTTACTTTAACCTTTCGACGTATCTTGTTTCTCCCCGTTAAAACGCGTTTAAAGCTACCATAATGACCGATAACATTAAATCCGGATTTGCCGCAACTGGTTTTGTTTTATTCGATCCTAATTACGTCCTTTCCGAATTAAAAGTTCCAGTTATATTTATACCGACCGTTTTTCCGTTTATTTTTATTAATTCCGTTATTTCCTTACTTACGAAAATTCCTAAAAATATTACCGAAATAATTCGATAAAGGTATTATTTATAAAGGTAGATTAAAAATTACCAAGGTAACTTGCCGATAAAGATAATTAAATCGGTTAATTTTTTAATAAAAAGTAATTTAATATTATTATACGAAAACGTTCTTTTTCGGGAACAATACGGCCTACTACGTGGAACGAATTATATCCTTGATAAACGTCGGAAAACCAAATATAAACGTTTTTAAAAAAAAAGGGATATTTACTGGAAAAGAAGTACAAGCTTTCATAACTACAAAGGAA
Source organism: Monosporascus sp. CRB-8-3 (assembly GCA_004155055.1). Taxonomy (NCBI): domain Eukaryota; kingdom Fungi; phylum Ascomycota; class Sordariomycetes; order Xylariales; genus Monosporascus; species Monosporascus sp. CRB-8-3. The sequence goes on along the minus strand of QJNZ01000301.1, from coordinate 16,471 downwards.
AATGGTAATAAACAATTACAGCTAGCAGTAACCGAAAATAATCGTTACAAAAAGGTTACGACGAAAAAACGAAAATATAACGTCTACGGCAAGCCCGGACATAGTGCGCGTACTTGTAATAAAGCTGTAGATACGTTTAACAAAAAAAAAATCCGATTAATTTAAATAGATTTAATATATTATGGTAAATTAATTAGATTTTGTTATTGCGAAATGCTGAAAAGTATCTAGCTTAATCGTATGTCCAGCTTAATCGTATAAGACGTTATCGTAAATCCTAGATCTAAAATAAACAAATTCTTTAAAGGGTTAAACGTACCGTTTACCGTATTATATTAATTAAAAATTAAATAATATACCAAAACCCGTCTTATTCCCTTTAAAAATTAATCTATCTTTTAAGTAATTATCTTTTTTATAATTTTCGATAAATAAATACTTTTTTCCTTTTAAAATTAATTAAAAATAATTTAATCCCAAACTAATATTAAAATTATCTTATTAAATTTAAATTTAATTAAAACTTTATTAAAAAAAGCGTAATAATATTAAAGTAACGTATACGTAAAACTTAAATACGCTTTATATTAAATCTCTAATACGTTTATTTTTTAATGTTTTCGCTTATTTAAAGATTTTTACAATTATCTTGTTTCGGTTTACGCCTTAAAATCCTTCCTTATAATTAAAAATTATTTTTAATCTTTTTCTAATTATAATTATACTAATTAAAAATATTCGTAAATATCTCGTAAAACGTTAAAAACGTTACCTTAATATTTCTTAATATAAATTATAAATAAATTGTAATCTAATAATTTAAAAAATTAACAGTTACTTTTTAATAATTAATTATACTGTTATTAATCTTAAACATTTTTACGGTTAAAAATATAATTATTTAAATCCTTATAATAAAAGCTAGTATTATATATAAATCGTTAACCTATATAATCGTCGTCTTTATTTCTAAAACTTTATATCGTTATCTTTAAACTATAATCTTTTATTACCCTGTAATTTATTCATTTAATTTTCTTACTAACTTCGAAACTTACTTTAACTTTTTAACATATTTTCGTTAAATATTAATCAAAAATTTACTATTATATACCTTACCATACTTAACTAGCTTAATATACTATTTCCGTAAATTCTTTCCTAAAAAGAAAATTATTTCCTTAATCGCTAAAAATACTAATTTTAAACCTTATTTTATAAGGTCGTTATTACTTTTTCAGAAAATATAGTATTTATAATCGTTATAAATATATACCGTAAGATTCTAATTATAAACTTATTTATTTTCAGTTATTATTATAAAAGTATATATTACATAATTAATATAATTAATTAATTCGTTAATTTCTTCGAAGAATATAAATATAATTAAAAAATTACTTAAAATATTATTTCGTATTATATAATAAATTTGTCTTTTAAAATACGAAATTATGTCGGGTTCTATTAATTTAACAAATTACGGAAAGAATTAATTAAAATCGATATAATCCTATATAACGTCCCGGATAAGATTACGGAATAGATAAGCTTACGGGATAGTATTTAGTATTTCGCGATAACAAACTTAATTTAATTAATTATAATATATTAAATTAATTTAAATTAATCGGATTGTTTATTACTAAACGTTTTTATAACTTCCTTATAAATACGTACATTATATCCGGGTTTTTCGTAAATATTATATTTCCGTTCTTTCGTTTAAACCTTCTTATAACGATTACCTTTATCTTTTTTTAACTGCAATTACTTATTATTATTTTTTTTCTTAATTATAAAAACTTTTACCTTTTTTACAGTAAGTATTCCTTTTTTTTGGAAACGTATGTTTTTAATTTTACGTCGTTTACTTAAGATATAATTCGTTTCGTATAATTAAGTAACTTTTTTTCGAAAAAAAATAATTTCGTACAAAAAGAATAAGTTATTTTTTATTAAAAAATTCGCCGATTTAACGATTTTTATCGGTAAGTTACCTTAGTAATTTTTAATTTTTTTTTGTAAATAACGTTTTTATTTTGTTATTTTTTTAATATTTTTAAAAGTTTTCGTAAACAAAGAACGAATAAAATTAACGGAGGTTAATAAGGAAACGGTTAACGTAAATATAATTAAAGGAATTTCGAATTTGGAAAAAATATTATTAAAATCGAATGGAACGAGATTAATTTTCGTAAATCCGGATTTAATATTATTAGTTATTATGGTAATTTTAAACGCGTTACGAAAACCGGCGATAAAATCTTTTTTAATAATATAAATAACGTAACGTTATATAAAACTTTCGATATATAATAAGTAAGTACGTTTTAATACGGAAAAATAAGATATGTCGAAAAGTTAAAGCCGATAGGAAAAAAAAGTAAATATATAAAATGTAATAATATTATTAGCTTTATAGTAATTTTCAAATTTAATTAAATAATAATTTTCGTAACAGTTAAGGATAAAAAAACGTTTCGAATTTTTAATATACGTTCGAATATATTTATCGAAATATTTAACTTATTTTAAATTTAGTTTATTTGTTATTTAATTATTTTCGTTTATAGTAATTTTTTAGTTAAGTAAAAGTGGATTATCGGCGAACTAGCGAAAAAAATGGTTTTTCCCGATAAGGATAATAAAATAAAAATAAGGGTTAATTTTGAAAATTAATAGCTTATATTATTGTAAATTATTCCCGATTTTTTTATTAGCTTTGTTTAAGTGTTTTACGTTTTTTAATATTAGTAATAATTATACCGGCTATTATAAGAAGTTTTATTAAAAATTTTATTTCGTCGAAATTATAAATATTTTTTTTACGATGCCGTATTTTGTAATTATAACCCGAATAAATTTAAATTATTTACGAAATACCTTTAGATTTTCGTATAAAACCTTTTAATACTTTATTTTTTAATTTAAACGTATTTCGAATTTTTATTATTTTTTAATAAAATTAAATATTTATTTAACCCCGATACGTTCCGTAATACGTTACGTAAATAACAAATTCGTTATATTTTTAATATGTTAATACCGGATAAAAAACGTTTATATATTTAAGTTAAAAATTTAATTAATAATTAATTATTTTTCGATCGGCGTTAATTTTTACAAATTAAGAATAATATCGGTTTTGAAGAATTTATTAATATATTATACGTATAAAATAAAATAGGCGACTTTATAAATAAAATTAAGTATCGTATAATTAAGTATCGGGTTTTATTTTTTAATTTAAACGGCTAAATTTATTTTTGCTTTTTTTATAAGCCGTTTTATGTTATTAATATTAAAAAATAATTAATTAAAGTTGGGTAATTAAAATATATTAAAACTATCCTGTAAGCTTATTTATTCCGTAAGCTTATCTGGAACGTTATTAAAAATATACGCTTTAATTTAAAATTTACGCTTATAATAATCCTAATTCTTAAATCTATTATAAATAACGGAAAACGTTAATAACACCGTTATTATTATAATTTATAAAATATACGAATAATAACTATTAATATATAGTTTATATTACCTTAATAATAGCTAATTAATTAATAATAGCGCAAATTAAACGAATAAACCTCTTAATTATCAGATATAAAGGACATCAGTTATATTATTATATTAGGCTAATTTTCGTATATTTCTCGTACGTATATAGCTTTTATATAACCTAATAACGGAATATATATCTTCCGATTAAAAGAAGCCCTTTTATATATAAGGCGCGTTTAGCACCCCCTGCTAGCTGACACCACGAACTCCGCGGCCATCTTATCGAGATACTTATATGTTAGTTAACGTTAATTTCAGATATAGATGCTTGGGAGGGGGGGCTTAATTTATAAGTCGTACTATTCGCACATTAGTTTTTTATTAGAAGCTGTATATTACTTTTTTTACACCTGCCACCGGCCCGTTAAATTTATAGTGGCCCGTTTAACCCCTATCTCAGCTCGTTAAAAACGGTTATTTTTATAATGATTTCTAATAGAAGCTATATTAATCGCCGTAACTCCTTATACTAACACCTAAACATATCTACTAATAACCAAACCGTAATATTATAAAAAAATTTTCGATAAATTAATTACCCCAATAAAAGCAATAAAAACTATATAAAAATCGTCCTAATACGATATATACGTATTAAAATATTAATCGTTCTTTTCGTTATTATTAAGAAAGTACTATATAAATGCGTTATAGGGCTGAATCTTTTAAAACGCTTTAGGCGACCCCCTTTTTCTTTTTATAGTTATATCCCTTTCTTATACCTTATACTTTACTTATACGTATTTTCGTAACGAAAAATCGCAAAAGTAAATGGATTTTAATTTATTATTTATAGTTAATAAAGATTAAAATAAGTTATAAAAACCCTTAATAAAACGTTATATTATTAAGTTTTTTAAAAACAAGTAATAAGTGTTACAAGGTGATTAAAATGGTGGCGGGTCGGTGGCAGGTGTAAAAAAAGTAATGTGCAGCTTCTATTAAATAACTACTGTGCGAATAGCACAACTCTAATCTATTAGCAGGCTTCTGTTAGAAAACGGCAAGGTAAGGCCGTGGAGTCTTATATTGTTACTTCCATGCGTATAAGCGCCCAATAGAAAAATGAAAAATAAAGGAGAGCCTCAATTCAGGCGACGCATGGGAAACGCGGAGGCACAGCCGCAACCCCTCCCACTCCCCTGGCTGGGGCCGCGATGCTGGATTCGAACTTTTATTTTGACTCGACCTCGCAGAACATAAAACTCATTTTGTCGATGTACTATCCGAACCCTCTTTCTGTTGTTGTAACATTAATGTCTTTTATCTCGATGGAGATTTCGTTCCGTTTAAAGCTCCATTTCAAGATCAAGCCTCTATGACAGCTGACGTGGCAGAGGTGGCTGCAGCTGGGCGTTGCCATCTGCCGAACACCCCCGCCCAGATTCAGCCCACAAGGCTGAATGCTGCCTGGACTATCCATCCCTCATCCTGTTCTCTTTTCTTTTACGTTGTGTTCAACCTCTCTTTTCCTATCCGAAGTCCACAATCCATTTGGACATTCGAGGAGCACCGTGCCTCGGCCGATGCTCATGTAGGAACAAAAATCATCAATTCCTTCGGCTTTGGTTCGATGCGATGGATGAGCCGGAGGGGAAATATTGGTGCGGGGTTGTCCCTGAGACCGGCCCAACAGTCCTCTTTGAACCTAATGAGCCGACTCTCGAGTAAGTTCTTCCTAATTCCGCCGCCTTTGTACTGTTTACTGAATTAAAAAAGCATCGTGTTTATACATGGATTTACCGGCCACCCTGAGCGCACATGGACTTCCAAGAAAGGGAATGTCAGACACCGCAACGACGACCGTATAGTCGGCGAATTTGCCGAGCCTCCCCCCAAAATTCGAAAACTCAATCCCTTTTCGAGCTCCCACCACGACAAGAGGGACGCCGTTCCTGCTGTCTATTGGCCGCGAGACTTGGTTCCAGAAACGGTACCTTTCGCACGAGTATTGACATACGGCTACGACACACACATCAGACATTGGGCAAAATCCCCTGTGAACAGAAGTACGGTTTACGATATTGCTTGCGACCTCCTGGTTGCCCTGGAGTCCGAGCGTCGGACAGACCCGTCGAGACCGATATTATTTGTCGTACACAGTCTAGGAGGAATCGTCGTCAAAGAAATGCTTCGGCGGTCGAGCAGTTGCCATATGGGTCAGACTCACCTTCGCCACATATTCGAGTCCGCAATCGGTATCATATTCTTTGGCACCCCACATGCTGGCGCCGATCCCCGCGGTTTTCTCCATCGTATTGCTGAGAAAGTAATCAAGGCTACTGGATTTTCTGTCAACGAGCACATTGTCAATACCCTGTTACCGTCTTCAGAACGTCTCAAGGAATTAAGGGACGAATTTGGTCCGATGGCTCAACAGCAGAAATGGATTATACACTCCTTTCAGGAACAGTTCGGCGTCGAGCTTCTCAGCGGTCACAAGGTACGCAGCCACATACGTTTTTATTCTCTATTAACCATGTTCTCAGGTAGTGGATGATACATCATCTTGTCTTAACCTCACGGCGATCGAAACAACCGAACATATTGGGCGGAACCACATGGAAATGTGTCGGTTTACGGGACTGGACGACGTTGAGTATAGGAAAGTCGCCGCTGCACTTCGCAGGATAACGACTACGGTGTCCAAGCAGCCTATTAAAAAGAAGGCGTCACTGAGCAAAGAACAGAAACAGGCATTGCTAGATTCATTAAGATTTGATCAAATCGATGCTCGCCAGATGACTATCAAGAACGCACACGCCAAGACATGTAAATGGCTGCTGAGAAAGTCCGAATACCTTGACTGGCTTGATCCCAGCAAGCTCGGCGAGCATCATGGCTTCCTGTGGATCAGAGGGAAGCCTGGGACCGGGAAGTCAACATTGATGAAGTCCACTTTCGCTGATGCCCGGAGGAAAATGAAGGACAGGATTGTCATCTCCTTCTTCTTCAATGCGCGAGGAGACGTCCTGGAGAAGTCCATAATCGGGATGTATCGATCAATATTACTACAGCTTCTCGAACGACTTCCAGCACTTCAGGACGCCTTTGACTCTCTCGGATTGGCAACGTTGAATGGTGGATACCCCCAATGGAGCGTCGAGTCACTGAAAACACTTTTCGAACAAGCTGTGCAGGGTCTTGGAGATTCCTCTCTTGTGTGTTTTATTGATGCTTTAGATGAATGCGACGAGCATCAGATCCGGGACATGATATCGTTTTTCGAACACACGGGCGAACTGACCACGTCAGCCGGTATTAGATTCCAAGTCTGCTTTGCAAGCAGGCATTACCCTTACATCACGATTACGAAAGGACTTAGCCTGGTTCTCGAAGGACAAGAGGGACATAGCCAGGATATAGTCAACTATCTGGACAGCGAGCTGAAGATTGGACATAATAAGCTCGCCGAACAGATCCGCATCGAGCTCAAAGAAAAGGCGTCTGGGGTCTTTATGTGGGTTGTCCTAGTGGTAGAGATATTAAACAAAGAGTATGACGGTGGCCGCATTCATGCGCTTCGACGAAGACTCAGAGACATCCCTGGGGACTTGCACGAGCTGTTCCGCGATATTCTGACGCGCGATCACTACAATAGGGATGAACTACTTCTGTGTATCCAGTGGCTGCTCTTCGCAAAGCAGCCGTTGAAGCCGGAGCAGTTATACTTTGCTATCCTTTCCGGCGTTGAGCCCGAGGTCCTATCCGAGTGGAATCCCGATGAGGTTACAGCACCCGTTGTTCAGAGATTCATCCTTAGTTCCTCTAAAGGGCTCGCCGAAATCACCAAGTCCAAAAATCCGACGGTTCAATTCATTCACGAGTCAGTAAAGGACTTTCTTCTGAAAGAAAATGGGTTAAGGGAAGTTTGGTCTGACCTCGGGAGAGACTTCCAAGGAGAAAGCCACGAGCGATTAAAGCAGTGCTGTCTCAACTACATGAGCATCGACCTCTCTGCCTATCTGAACATCGGCAATTCACTCCCGAAAGCATCATCCCAGGAAGCTGCAGAACTCCGCCAATTAGCAAATAAATCATTTCCGTTCCTGGAATACGCTGTACGAAACGTCCTGTACCACGCAGATGCAGCAGAAGGGGCCGGCGTCAACCAGTTAAGTTTTCTTCAGACCTTCCAGCTTGCTGACTGGATTAAGCTCGATAACCTATTTGAGATACGTGAAATACGCCGACACACTCCAAATGCGAGTCTTTTATATATATTGGCGGAGCATAACATGGGGAATCTCCTTAAAGGTCACCCATCCAACCTATCCTGCTTTGAGGTTGAGAATGAGCGTTATGGGACACCAATCTTTGCGGCGCTGGCTACCAACAGTGGTGAAGCAGTCCGGACTTTTTTAAAAGCCCGGGTGGAAATCGAGCCCCCAACGTCTCCGCTTCACGGCCTGTGTGAACAATATTACCAGGATGGAAGCAAACGGACCGGCTTTGGGCGTGACTTCACCTTCTCACGACGACGAGGGATTCTCTTTTATCTCATAGAGCAACACGATAAGGCAATCCTCGCTTTTTTCCTTGCCTCGGCCAAGCTCGATACCAGCTGGACAGATAGCTCTGGCCAGCCGCTGCTATCGTGGGCTGCAAGGAACGGGCACGAAGCGGTCGTCAGGTTGCTACTCGAAAAGGGCGCTGAGCTGGAATCTAGAGATAAAAATGGTTGGACGCCATTATCGTGGGCAGCAGAAAACGGGCACGAAACGGTTATCAGGTTGTTACTCGAGAAAGGTGCTGGGCTGGAATCTAAAGATAGCAAAGGCCTGACGCCGCTATTGTGGGCAGCAAAAAAAGGGCACGAAGCGGTCGTCAGGTTGCTAATCGAGAAGGGTGCTGAGCTGGAATCTAAAGATTACTCTGGCGGGACGCCATTATCGCGGGCAGCAAGATTTGGATACGAAACGGCCGTTAGGTTGCTGCTCGAAAAAGGCGCTGAGCTGGAATCTAGAGATAATGATAGTTGGACGCCGTTATCGTGGGCTGCAATGAATGGGCACGAAACGGTAATTAGGTTGTTGCTTGGGAGGGGTGCTGGGCTGGAATCGAAAGATATCTATGGTTGGACGCCGCTATCATGGGCTGCAATGAATGGCTACGAAGCGGTAGTTAGGTTGTTACTTGAAAAAGGTGCTGGGCTGGAATCTAAAGATAACCGTGGTAGGACGCCGCTATCGTGCGCTGCGATAAGTGGGCACGAAGGGGTTATCAGGTTGTTGCTCGAAAAAGGCGCCGACAAATCTAAAATAATTTAAGCTAACTTTAAGTTTCCGTAGTATTTTAAATATATACATTAATAACTCTTATAACAGTTAGGCTAAATGCTAGAAAAGAGTATATAAAGTATATAAAGTATAAATTAACTTAGTTAATCTAGGTTTTAAAAAGCAGTAGTTAAAAAGCTTTATATATAACGTAAAAATCCCGGAATAAGGTTTTTACGAGGTGCTTATAAGTTAATAAGTTTTAATAATTAAGTAAATTACCTGTATTTTATAATATATCTCTTAAATAAAAGGAAGATATTTTTTAAATCTGTTTATCGTAATTTATATTATTTTTAAATAAATAAAATAATAATAATAAAAAGATATTATTAACGTATAACGGCTAAGCTAGTTAACCAACTATTAAACCAAATCGTACGGTTTATGTTAGCAGTCGTATTATAAAATCTAAGTAATAAGGGTAATTTAATTACGTCTGGTAATATTAAAGGTACTTTAAGTAATTAAGTTATATTGCAAACTGGTATTATTTAAATTATAAAATAATAAACGTATATATCTTTTATGAAAGTTTGGATTTTTTATGGATTTTGTCGTTTTTATAAATTTAAAAGGTATTAGATCTGTTTGGATTTCGTAAATAAAAGAGATCCAAATTACGTAACTTGATTTATTTGGGTTTTGTTTCGGTCCGCTAGGACCGTTTCCGAAACCTCCTTTCCGTTAGGTTGTAATACGATTTTCCCTTTTTTAGGATTTTTACTTTTAAAGATTTTCATTTTCTGGTAAATTAATTTTTTATTATGGGTGGTTACGTTGTTAACCGTAAATCCCGTAGTCGTCCGAATTAAAAGGAAAGTTTTGAATTTTTAGTTGCTTATATTATTAAATTTAGTTTTAAAGTAATGCCGTATACGTTATGTTTTAAAAAAGGGATAAAATGTTAAATAATAAAAGAAATTCGTCGTTGTAACGAATGCGTTAAATATCGTCGTCGTTACGATAGGTCCGGTATTTTTATTAATTTTCTTCGTTATATTAAAAAAAAAAGGACCGTTTAGATTATAAAAAGGTTGTAACGGAAAAAATTTTATTACGCTTTTAATAAGAGTTAAAAGAAAATTTTGTACGTAAATAACGCGATATTAACGAAATTATTAGTCGTTTCCTTCGTTTTTGCCGTTAGAAAAGATTTTTTTATGTTTAAAGGGTAAAGATCGTTAGCTGTAGGCTTTAATTTATGGACGAGTTGGAAGAGCAGGAATAGTTGGAGGTGAACGCGCCGTTTTTTACCCTGGATTATTGGTCCATTCCTGAAACGATTAACTGGCCGTTTTTGGATAATGTAAACTGGGATACCTTTAATTTTGGTAGTTCCGGCGTTATTGGTGAAAGTTTTTTAGTAGGCGTTAAGTACTAGTGAGGTTTTTTAGTGGTTCCCAGGTGTTTTCGGAGTTTGGGTAATTTTTTTATTTGATTAAGTATTAGGTAAATCCTTTTTTTTTTCGTATGTTAAGTATTTTTTTTATTTCGTATGTTTTTTTTTTCTTTTATTTTTATATTATTTTGTGCCGTGTATATTATGATAGTGTTTGCTGTTAATTCGAGTAAGGAGATATAAAAGATTAAATAGAATTTAACTTTGGGTGGGAGTTTTAGCTGGTAATTATTTTCTAAGATTTTTTTGACGATTTTATATGGGCCGATATATTTAAAATTGAGTTTTTGGTTTGGTTGTTTTGTTTTGATATTTTTGGTAGTTAGAAGAATTATGTTCCTTTTTGAGAAGGTTAATGTTTTTAACCTTTTTTGGTTGTAGTATTTATTTATTTGATTACGTACGAATTTAAGTTTTATTTTTATTTTTTGGTATAATTACTTGAATTGTTTTGAGGTAAGAATTGTTTTGATATTAATTAATCTTTTTTTTCGTGTTTTTCTGTAAATTTTTAGTGTGAAATTAAAGTTGGCAGTTGCTGGAGTTATTTTGATGTTATTATGGTAATTGGTGTTATAGGTTAGTTGTGCGATAGGTAACTTTTTAACCCAGTTATTTTGTTTATAGTTAACGTAGTATTGTAAGTATGTTTTTAACGTTTGGTTAGTTTTTTCCGTTTGTTTATTTGTTTATGGTTTAAAAGCGTTTGATAATTTATGGTTTAGGCCGAGTTATGTTATTAAATTTTGCTAAAATTTTGAAATAAAGGTTATACTTTTGTTTAAAATGATTTTTGCTGGTAATTTATATATGCTGCATATATGTTAAAAGAAAATGTATGTTATTTGTTTAGTATCCGTATTTTCGTTATAAGGTAAGAAATAGGAAAATTTTATGAATCGATTAACGATTATAAAGATATTGTTGTAATGTATGTCCGTAGCTGGGTTTTTTAATAATAAAAGTTTTGTAATAAAATCGAATGTAATTAAATTTTATAATTACTTAATAACTGGTAACGGTTGTAGTTTTTTGTATAGTTTATGTCGTTTGGCCTTTATTTTAACGTAGATATTGTATTGTTATATAATTTTTTGTACGGTTGATTTTATTTTAGGAAAATAATATGTTCGTCGTAAGCGTTTTAGGGTTTTGTAAATTCCTGGATGTTTATATAGTTGGTATTTGTATATTTTTCGTATTAGGTTTTTTTGGTATTTTTTTAGTATATGGATTTTATTTGTTTTTTGATTTTTAGGTAGGTTATTATGATATTGTTATATTTCTTTATGCATGTTTGGTATAAGTATTTTGATGGTATTGATGTGCCGTTGTTGTAGATATTTTTTTAGCGTTTAATCGAATATAGTTTGTTGTATTTTTACCTTAGGATTTTTTAGGTTTGGTTGTTTGTTAAAAGTATCCGTTTTGCCGTTTTTTGATTTTTTGCGGTAAATAATAACGTAGTCGAATTTTAAAAGGTATTTTGCGTAACGTAGTTATCGTCCGATTAGTTTTTTTGTGGTTATGAAGTAAAAGATGTTTTTGTAGTTTGTATATATTTTTACTTAGTGCTGGTTTCCTTTAAGGTAATGCTTGAATTTTTTGAAGGCCTTAATAATAGTTAGGAATTCCTTGTTATAAATAGGGTAGTTTAATTTAGTACCGTATAATTTGTAAAAATAAAAGGCGATAAGGTGTAATTTTTTTTTATCGTTTTGTTGGTAAATTATTGTTTTTAAAGCAAAGTTCGAAATGTTGGTTTCGAATTCTACTGGTTTGTTTGGGTTGTATATTATTAAAATTGATTCGTTGGTAAGGGCGTTTTTGAACTATTGAAAGGTTTTTTTTACAGCTGGAACTTATATAAATTTTTTGTTTTTTTTCGTAAGTTCCGTTAAGGGTATTGCGATTTTGCTGAAATATCGTATGAATCGTCGATAGTAATTGACGAATTTTAGAAATACCTGTATTTCTGTGACGTTGGTAGGTTTTTGCCAGTTTTTAACCGTAGTTAGTTTTTTGGGGTTTATTTTAATATATCCTGGGGTAATAATATGTCCTAGGAATTTTACTTTTTATGTGTGAAATGTGCTTTTTTCCGTATTAATTAGCAGATTGGCGTTTTATAATGCCTAAAGGACGTTTTAAACGTATGTTATATATTCCTTTCTGGTTCGGGAATAAATCAGTATGTTGTCGAGGTAGTACATTATAAATATATTAAGGTATTTTCGAAGTATATGGTTAATTATTCGTTAAAAGGTTGCTGGTACGTTAATTAATTCGAAAAATATAACGAAATATTCGAATAATTTATATTTTATCTTAAAGGCCGTTTTTTATTCGTTTTCTGGTTTAATTCGAATCTGGTTGTAGTTATTTTGCAGGTTTAAAGATATAAACCATCTGGCTCCGTGAAAACGATCCTTTATTTTAGTGATTAAAGGTAATAAAGTTTTGTTTTTAATTGTAATATTATTAAGTTATCGGTAATCGATAATAAGTTATAATTTTCCATTTTTTTTAAGTATAAAAAATATCGGGTACCTTGTTAATGATTTAAAGTATCGTATATATCTTTTTTGCAATTTATCTTTTAAGTAGTTACGGAAAATATATAGTTCCGTTTCGTTTAAGTTATAAATAAAATAAAAGGTAATTATTTTATTATCTTTAAAAATTATTTTATAATTTTATTTGTTATATTGTAATAATTTCGTATCGAGTTTTTTTTAAAAAAGTTTCTTATATTTATAGTATTGTAATAATATTTTCGTTATTTATTTTGGTAATTTCTCGGGCTATATTCGTAAATCGTCGTTTATTTATCGAAATCGTACTTTAAAATTCGCAATAACGCATTGTATTTTTCTGTTATGCCCTTTATTTTAAATATATCTTATTTTTTTGGGTAATAAGGTTTTTGTTATATCTTTATGCTTATATTCATCGTTTTTATTAATCGAATATTAAGATTTCGTATTTTTTTTATTTTCTTCCGCGTTAAGAAATAAGCGAAAGCTTACCTAATTAATTTCTTAATTAATTAAAGGGTTCTACTAGCGCAACTATGGTTTTCCTAAGATTATGTCGTATCTATTTAATAAAATAATATCGAAATTAATAATCTATTTTTTTTCTTTAATAAAGGTTTTAAAGTAATTAATTTCGCATTTAACCTATCCGTTATTATAAATAAATCTTTAACCTCCGGCATTTTCGACCTTATAAAAGTAACTCTTTTCTTTCCATAATAATTTCAACTAATTTACTACTTCCGGACTAATATAATTTGCAATTATCGCTCCGTAATCCACCATTACGGTATACCAGTTCTTCTTAATTCGTACTTGCATAATAATGGCATTATCGCTTATAACTCCGATTATCGCATTTAAAGCCTTTTTAAAGTATTATAATTTAACCTTTTTTTTTTCGTTTACCTACAACTCCTTTACAGGTGGCGCCGATTTTTTAGGGTCTATAATAATTCCTTAATTTCTGCTATACGTTCTTCGTTTTGCTATTACAATTTCTTTACCTGTTATTCCAGGTACGTTATCCGTTCTTGGAATTGTCCGATATATCGCTATATTCTTTGTCGTTTATATATTTATTTCGCAATTTTTTCTTTTATTCCGTTTACGAAAATTTCGATAATTTTTTCGCCCGGTAATATTAATTATAAATTATCGTTTCCTTCCCATTAGGCGTCGTTTTCCGAATCCCACTGATCTTTCTTAATAAAACTTTTAATTTCGTTTTTAAATACACGTTGTTTTTTCGGATCCGTAGTAAAAACCAATTAAATACCTAGGTCGGTAATAGCTTACTAACAATACTTCTCCACTATTCTTTGAATTAATTTTTTTTTTATTTAATAGTTATATTATCCGAAATAACAAAAAAGATCTTTTTATAGGCATAACTTTCCGGATAGCCAGCTTTATAAAATAACTTGTTAATCGATTTTATCCTTTTCTACGAACGATCGTAAATATCGGTACCATTATTAATCGTTTTTGTTAATTTCTTTTTACTTTTTAAAATCAAATCCTACCTAGTACATCCGGGTAATACATTAATAAATTATTTCCTTTTATTTACAGTAAAATTAACAGTTAAGTTTATTATAATAAATAACGTAAATTTTCGTATACTTCTCTGTTTTTCCTGGGCAAATATCCTCGGTTCATTTATAATATTTTTACAGCTATTTTTGTAAGGCTTATTAGGTTTATTTTTATCGTAAGTTCTTTTATCGAAATTAGGCAAACAGTTTTTTTTCCGTAAGATTCTTTTAGCGGACGTGGTTTTTATGCTATTACGTTACTATATACCGCGGTCGGATTATGTTAATTAATTTCTTATCGTTTTTCTTATTTAGTTGCTATCCTTTAAATATAGGGATCCAATTATTTTGTCGTAATTTTTTAAGAACCCTATACTTAAAGGCCTTATATCCTATTTTACCGCAATTATCATATTTAATCTATAATTAATTTCGTCGTTAAACCGTCCCGATTTTTATAAAGCCTGGTTAAGTCCCGTAAAAAGTAAAAAATGCGGTTTATTCGTTTTCTTTATTTAACTTATTAAATTTAAGTTATAAAGCGTACTAACCCTTTCTTTTTTATCGTTTTTCGAACTGTTAATTATCGATCCGTACTGCCTTAATAATATACTTATTTAAAGGAATAAATCGTTTTAATTTAATAATTTCGTCCTTAATATTATCTTTCAGGCCCTTATAAAACATATCGACCAAAACGTCGTTTTCGTTATTTACCTATTCTACTTTAACTATTAAGTTCCAGAATTTTACTATATACTTAAATATTAATTCCTTTTGTCGTAACTATAAGATATTCTATACAGCGGTACGTTCCTTATTAGGATTATCGAAATTAGCCTTTAATTTTTCTTCGAAATTAACATAATTAACGAAAAGCTCCCTGGTAAATTTCTCCATATCGTCCTCTGCGTTCTCCAGGTAATCCCTCAGGATTAGCTCGAACCAATCAAGTACGTCCCCCGTAAAGAACGTTAAGGCGGCAAGGATTTGGTCCTCTAGGTCGTCGAAGGTCAGAAATCGAAAATACACCCATACCTGCGTAAGGAAACTCTAGATATTACCTTTCCCATTATAAGGTTAAAGCTTTTTAACTTTGATCTTTACGGTACTAAGGTCCTTTTTAATTTATTTTTTAAATCGTAAAACCTTGGCCTTTAACTTTTTTAGCTTGTCCTAAAACTACTAAGGAACGGTAATCTCCTTAATATTAAATATTATCTTAATAATTAAAATATTACTTAAAATTTAACAATACTATTAAACAAAAGTTTGTAACGTATAACAGCTAGGCTAATTAACCAATTATTAAACTAAGTCGTATAATTTATGTTAATAATTATATTATAAAATCTAAATAATAAAAGTAACTTAATTACGTTTAATAATACCAAAAGTACTTTAAGTAATTAAATTATATTACAAATTGGTATTATCTAAACTATAAAATAACAAACGTATATATCCTTTATAAAAATTTAGATTTTTTATGGATTTTATCGTCCTTACAAATCCAAAAAATATTGGATCTATTTGGATTTCGTAAATAAAGGAAATCCAAATTACGTAACTTAACCTATTTAGGTCCTGTTTCGGTCCGCTAGGACCGTTTCCGAGACCTCCCCTCCGTTAAGTCGTAACATAACGCGTATTTTAAGCGTAATAATAAAAATATATGTTATATATATTTTAAATATTTTTAAGGGAATTAGTTATTATATATTTTTTTCCTTTTTATTATTTATAGTAATAAATAACGAAAAGGTAAATCCGTATTTTAAGTATTCGTATTTTTTTATTAAATTTTTAACGTTATAATATTTTTATCAGATATTCAGACCAATTGTTAGCTCACTGAGCCACGAACCCCTCTTAGGTCGTATCAGCGACTGTTGTTGGACAGCTTCTTATCAGGATTTATATGGGGTCCTATCCTAGCCTAGTCTTCTTGGCTACAAGGGGCTGTATTCTTACAATTTTTTTTATTCGGTTTATATAATAATTTCGTAAATTTTTTAAATTTTTAAAAAAAAATTAAAAGTTACGGTTTATATTATAAATTATTATTATTATTATTATTATTATTATTATTATTATTATTATTATTATTATTATTATTATTATTATTATTATTATTATTATTATTAT